>UELU01137941.1:106146-121468 GCA_900490025.1 Megastigmus dorsalis | reverse complement strand
CCTCTCCCCCCAAACCCCCGGCTCTTCTCCCGGGACTCGCATCCGCGCGCGAGCTGCAAGCCTCCTTCTCCCCCTTTGATATAGATTTTGCGATACATCCCAAAGCTCTCCTCGAGCTCTGGAGCCAGGAGCCACGTCGCCGCTCTATACGCGCGCAGCTCTGCAGAAGAAGAAGAAGGGTTGATGCCTCGATAACCGTGTGCTGCTGCTGCTGCTGCTGCTGCTGCTGCTGCCGCCGCCGCCGCTGCTTCTGCTGCGCACATTCCCGGCTCGCAAGCCGGGGGAGTGCGAAAGAGCTTTATGCATAAGCTAAGAAGCGCTATTGACGGCTGCCTGGCGTGTATATACACACACCCCCGCCCTCCCCCGCACCCACGAGCTTCGACTGTTGCATCCGCTATGGCTTTGATAAACAACCGAGGCTTTTCGCGTTACGTAGTCACGTTCCAAATATTGTTTTAGCCTTCGGCATTATGTACCCCTTTCGCAGCTCCAAAGGCGCTCGCGCCTCTCTCTCTCTCTTTCTCTCTCTCTCTCTCCAGATAAATGCTCGCGAGCAAAGAGAGAGTCAGAGAGAGAGATTCGCGCGAGCGATTATTCTTTTGCCGCGCACGCGGGCACGCGGCCTCTTTTCGATTTTTCTTCGAGAGGCCTCGCGCCCAGCCTGGAGAAGAAGATAAATAGACGTCCGGATCGTAGCGTACATTTTTAATCGGTCATCTCTGCTCCTGCCGCTGTACCCGGAGCTTTGTTTGCCTCTATCGGCCTCTAATTAATACTCGACGGTACATCAATTTTCAAAATCTTGTTATTTCGCGAGTTCGCAGACCAAATATTGTGGTTACTGTACCAAGCTGTTAGTTTTTGATCGACTGATTGTCAAGTAACGTTTCCGTGGGTATTAATGATTCTAAAGAATTTCACACATCCTTCAATGTGGCAAATAATTTTTCCTAAATGCATCGTGTCACGAAAGTTTCATTAAAAAATGCATATCAATCGTATCGAATTGTAAAATATCTCCCTTTGTTCTCTACATCTATAATCGTAAAAATGCAAGCCGCCATAAGAAATATTTTATATATAACGCGAGGAATTTTAATAAGTCGCATAAAAATGGAATTATCATAAATCGAAAGGGGTTCGGTAGAAAGAGAGCAGCAACTTGAGGAAGAGGGAAGGAGAGAGGTAGAGAGAGAGAGAGAGCGATTTAAGTAGATACGCATCTGACAGCATAAATCCCCACCTGCGAGGTTTGCTGGCGTCTCCTCGTCGCCGCGTGTACAGCGCGAAAGACAGAGGAGAGGAGAGCTCCGTGTATGCGATATTCAAATAGCGTCAATTCCTATGGTATTACCCCTGCGCAGCACACTTCCTCCCTTTACACCCTGGCTGGGCACGATGCAGGAGCGAAACCGTATTGGCAGATAGTGGCGTCGTCATTTTACAACCCCTTATCAGGATGAGTTACGGGCGTCCTGCGACGAGATGCCGCGCGCATAATGTGGGGCACAGTGGGGAAGAAGCGCGGCCCCATCGATTTCTCCCTGGTGGATCTTTATCCGATGTGTTCGAATACAGCGAGCGAAGCAATAAAGAAATAGAAATAAATTTGTCGTTGGCGAAAAGGAAAACAATTGTTCTTCGAAATCCGTACTGACGCCATTCGCGCGGTTGAATCGGCGCGCTTTTTAAATCAATCCGATAAAATCTAAACTGCTCGGCGGAGGGCTGAAAAATTGGCTTTGACTTGAAAGTTTCGGCTTCCGTACGAGCTGCGCGCGCGTATATGAGAGAAATAGCGAGCGCTTAATATGCAAAGACGTATTCACGCCCTTTTAAAGTTCAATCCAGGCGCGAGGAGGGGCTGGGTTGAGATAAATCCGCGATAACTGAAACTGGAGCTTATGCAAAATGTTGCTCGTAAAATATTTTCAATCCTATCGGTGCTTCTACATTGAAATTTCAAATTCTCAACCGCGAGTGATTGGAATCCCCCTTTTTTCATATAAAAGATATAAGACATCCCAAAACATCGAATGATCGGTATATTAAATTAATGTACCGGCATAAACCATCTCTGTCTCGCACCTAGACCATTAACAATATTTTTCCATTCACCTTCGCATCGGCAGCGAGAAAAGCAAAAAATAATAATTTCGAAGCCAAATCTATAGCCACCGAACACAACGCTTTATCACGATTGATTTCCGTCACGAAATGTAATAAAAGCTTCACGCACGAGGTATTATATTTTTTTTTATTTTTTCCTCTTCCTCCGCGCAATTCGTTCTCTCCTCTTCTTTTTTTAGCAACGCCCCTTATAAAGTTTGCCTTCTGTGGCATAACTTATATTACGTATACAATACCTGGCGTATCGAAGGTGGCTGATCTCGCGAGTTTCTTCCCTCTGGGCGCGCGGGGCCATACATCACACCCTCTTCTTTATTAAACTCATATTTTTCAGGAAAGCCCTGACCTGCTTCGTTGCCGAGTCTCGAGCGAGGAGAGGGAACGAGAGAGAGAGAGGGAGAGAGAGAGAGCGAGCGAGAGCGAGAGAGAGAGAGAGAGCGAGAGAGCTCCCGTCGAACACGAGGAGAAAGACTGATTACAAGCGCACAGGTTCGACTTGGACCAGCAGCAAAAAGAAAGCGATGGGTGTATATGTATATATGTATACTTTTAATCCACTAACAGGAGCTGCACGAGAGTAACTTACGCGTAGCTCATGAATCTTTGTGCCATGTCGAGGACGGAAAGTCTACAAGTCGCCGATTGAGTATTATACATATATACGTGCACACATGTGTGTGCGTATGTACTGCAAGTAGAGGAATTCAATACTTAATTGGTATTGTACGAGAGATTCTTTGACGAGCGCCACAAGGCCCACAATGCACCTTGCACTTGGAACATTAACGGGTACGGTTGTATCTTTCATCCCGGCTTTCCGCCTCGCGTTCTTCATTATACGGGACATTTGTCGAAGCGTACGTAACTCGCCGAGTCTCATTGAATATTTCATCAACGAGATCCGCTCTTTTTTTCTCCTCTCCGCCTTCGCTCCCTCCTAGTGGTTGATTGTCACTCGAAGTGGTCCATGACGGAGCAGAGCAGGTAAGGCGGATGCTCTAGCGAATCGCGAGAAAATATTCGATGAATGAGAGAGTGGAGCGAAACAGCAGCGGCAAGAAAGCGAGAGGCTGCGGCGGCGGCGGTAGTACAATCAATTATTCATCCAAATTGGCCGGGAAAAAGTCCTAATTATCCGGAGCAAATACGAGCTTAATACGCAGAAGTGTACCACCTGCCCCTCCTCCACCTCTTCCTCCTCCTTCTCCTTCTCCCGAAGCCCATAGTCTTGACTTGTCTGGCACAACCTCCAGCGCCATTTCCCTTACCGTGAATAACCATTTGTATTTCCAATTAGCTTTGCTAATAAGAAGATGGAGGCATTGCTCGCGTTGTTAAAAAAGGAGAGAGAGAGAGAGAGAGGGGTGGGGGAGTTGGATAGAGCGAGAGAAACAGCCGAGGGAAGGGGAGAGCGAGAGAGCAAAAAAAGAAATAAAATGTATAACCTCATCCAGCCACTGGGGAAATAAAGAAAAGCGCCGCGGCATTGCTCGAGGTATGACAATACCGAGAGTCGTTCGCTCTGTCCTTCCCGCGCTTGTACCTTGCACAGCTCCTGGTCTACAATTAAAAATACTCGAACTGATCCCTTTGCCCTCGTTTCACTCGTCTTTATCAATGTTCCCTGTTTATGACCCTACTGTGCTTTCGCATTGTTAGATATGTATACACTTTTTGTTATTGCAGTTTTTGTTTACAACTACGAGTACATTGTTTACGAGAATCGGACGAAAGTGCGAAATTTAGATTACAAGTTTGTTATTGATAAAGAATTTCGGTTATATAGAGATGTTCAAATTGATAATTTCTTAGAAAAGCAAATGTTTTGATAAGAAAAAATAAAATTTTCAAGCATCGCTTGTAAAAATATCGAAATGAATGGATAAGAAACGTAAGTATTGTAGTTGACGAATATCAACAAACGATCGGAAATTTATTTGATTTGCACAATATCTACAAAGTATTATTTCTACTACTTTTTTAAATGTCAGTCATCTTAGAATTTGCTATAGATTCATTTAACGTATAAGACAGATAGACCAGTATTGACCTGGCTCACAAACACAGCAAGAAGTTTCAAAATAAATCAAGTGCGAATGGTTATTGAAGTGTAGATCGCGATGTTTGCGACTCCGCCAAGCCGTAGTGTTTCTCGAAACACTCAAAGACGTTCTAAGGACATTTTCCGGGGCACAGGACGCGTACAAATCGTACAACTGTTGCCATTCGATCGTCGAAGCGATTAGCGCGAGGACGGAGTGACACGCGCTGGTCATCCTTGTTTTTCGATTTGAATTTCCATTACCCCAGCTCGCATCTCCATGTAAGTATTTTCCTTTTTTTTTTACTCCGACGTATAAACCCGCACACTTGCTTTACCGCGATACGTCTATGTATATCAAGAGACGCCTCTCGTTTTATGCTCCGCAAAATTTTCATTTATATTTTTTTTGTTGGTGACTGGCGTGTAGCGCAACGTGTAAAACTTTTCCGGAGGATAATGCGTGTAAAGAGTGTACCGAGGCATCTACCACGCAAAGATGGCAGTCAAGGACTTTTGAGGACAAAAAATGCGGCGACGTGCATGGAATTTTTCGCGGCAAAAAAATTCGAAGGAAACGGCTCTGTGTGCGTGAAAACTGTGAATTTTACGAATTACCAAGACATTGTTCAAGAAATGGATTTGGCCGTTCGCAAACAGGTTTGTGTGTGAAAACATTTTTTGAATTCTCCGTCGTATATTCTGGTGAACGCCTCGCAAAAATTAGCATACAGTTTATGATTCACGTATTCAACACGATCTATTTTTTTCTCAATAATATCCGCAGCTTTAGTTAACTTATCTTATCCTTATTTAGTATATTTTGAGTAGTCGATAAAAAAATTTATAACACGTTGGTTATAAAAAAAAAATTAGCATAGAGTTTAATATTTTAAAATTGAACGTTAGTCTCGTGCCACGTGATAATTTTCCACTTTTCTGTAATAGGCAATGCGAGTCACACTGATTTCCCCACTGAATGTGTCGAATATACAAACAGCGCCACACTAGCCTCAGTCTTTCCCAGAATTAGTCAGCACTTAACATTCCACTTTTACATCTATCCTCAAGCTATCCTTGCCGAATTACACTTTTCATAGCACATCGAAATTGATAAATTTCTTGCAGAACGTCGTTCCGCACAACACGTTCGAGGAATGGAAGCCGTCGTCGAGCGACGGCAAGCTCGAAGCGGTCGATCTGTCGGTAAGGAACGGCGCGATCGCCTCCCCAACGGCTGTCCAGTCCGCGGAGAGCGACAAGTTCAAGGACACCTACCTCTATCAAATAATGACCGACCCGAACTTTCTGAAAAACCTAATACGCGGCAAGCAGCTGGAGCAGCAACTACACCATCACCACCACCAGCAGCAACAACCGCAGCAGCAGCATCAGCAGAAGTCGACAAAGAGCGCCTGTCCCTACTGCAAGAAAGAGTTTAGCAGCGAGAACGAGGTGAAGAACCACCTAAACGTCCAGGCGGACGAGTCGAACCAGCTGATCTGCTGCGCCTGTGGTAAGTCCTTCGCCCAGAAGCGCTACCTACGCTACCACCAGCGCTGCCACTCCGAACGCAACAAGTTCGCCTGCGACATCTGTACCCGCAAGTACTCGAGGCTGGACAATCTCACGCGGCACAACATCTTCCACACGAATCCGGACAAGTTCCCCTGCAACAGCTGCGAGCGGACCTTCGCCCGCAAGGACCTGCTCAACAAGCACCTCAAGTGCCACGAGAACAAGTACAAGTTCCACTGCGAGATCTGCCAGAAGTACTTCAAGGGGCCGATCTCGCTGGAGAACCACGCGAAGCTCTTCCACGCGGGTCCCGAGGCCACGACGACGACGACGACGACGACGACGAGCAGCGGCAGCCTCGCCGAGACCTTTTCCAGCCTGAACGGCTGCTTGAGCAACGCTAGCAAAAGCAACTGATCTGATATGTGATATTATGCCATATAATAACGGTGTGATTGTTAATTGAGTTTATAGTTTATGTACTTGTGTTTGTACAATTTATATCGTCGATCTCTTTTTCCGTAGAATTTCAAATTGATCGGTTATCTGTTGACAGATATACAGGTATCGTAGTCGTGTGCGAGACTATGAATAATATATTTTCAATGTTGTTACAGCGATTTCGTATAAATATCTAAATATATATATATATATACATATGCTGTATATAGCGTTCGGGAAATTTGTAAAGAGATTATACGGGCGTGCGTAGTCGCGCCTCTAATAAAATTGATTATAGCATGGAAAAGCTGGCGAGTCAGATTATTTGGACACCAACACAGCGATTATACGAATAGTTGCGGGGCGAACAGTAAGAATTCATTCGGTTTTAATAAACTTTTTAGTCCCGCTGCATGAGGAATTATTTTGCGCAAGCACGCGGACGAGCTTAGCGACGTTTTTGCCCTCTAAAGAGTTTTTCAAAGTTTCAGCCAAAGTGAAAAGAGAGCGGAGGGCAAGAGGAGGAAGAGGTGGAGGCTAGGATAATAAGAAGAGCGTAACGAGTGCGAGTGCCGGTCGCTCTGTAGACATCGGTTTTACTCTCTTTTCCACCTTGCGCGAACCTCCCTCTTTCTCTCTCTGTCGCTCGTATAGCAGCGGCAGCAGCAGCCGCTCTCGCGTATAGTCCGTTCCTTTGATCCACTTATTCGTCTGACGTATCGCATATGCGCGCTCGGACCGGACGAAAAATGTAACAAAGTTTTGCTCCGGAGCTGCAGAGACGGCGAGCGAGGACGCACGCACACACATACAGACAGACAGAGACACGGCTCGCGGAAGGCAGAGCTTCTCTCGGCCCAGAGATTCTGCGGTCTCTTTGGCAAGCGCGTCGAACGCGAGGTTCTTGTGCTGCTGCTGCTGCTGCTGCTGCTGCTACTGCATACGTTTCTCTTATTCCCTACCGGCACTGCTACCACTACTAGTACTACTCCACCTCTCTCTCTCTCTCTCTCTCACTCTCTCGCTCTTTCTCTCTCGTAGCTTTTCTCTTTCTGCGACCGCCTCTACGCTGTACGGCCTCGCGGCTCGCGCGCGCCCCTGCACCAAAGGGGATTATGCCACGAATGTGGACTCTTGAACGTTTTTACGAAAAAAGGAGGAGGAGGAGGAGCGAGCTGCGGAGGAGGCCAACAAAAAGTTGCTATATAGCTCTCTACGATATATCGCGGTGCATAGCGCTGGGCGCGACGCGAAATTGCTCTTCTGAAGTTAACTCTCAAATTATTTTTATCGATTCTTATATACTCTTAGTCTAAATTATAACGGATGTAATTCGGTGAAGCGATGTAAAGTGTTGGGAGTGAAGGGTTTTGGTAACCGCTGCTATATATATGTGGTCTAGCTTGAATCGTTTTCGTATTATGGGAAAAAATTTTTTGAGATTACATTTGTAGTCTGATAGTGGTGGTTTTACGTCAATTGCAATGTTGAAATTTCGATCAAAAGTATTTTCAGTATCCTTACTATATGTTGAGCTTTAACTGAATTTTTATAAGATTATTGTCAAGAAAAGTAATATAATTTAAACAATTATGTCGTTTTTGTTATTTGCTGTAAGTTAAAAATCTCGATCAGCAGTTCTTCCTTGAAATAGTTTGCAAAATACTTATCAATAATATGGACCTTTTTATTTTCTCGCAACCGAGTTTGTTGCGAGTACCTAAACGAATGTTAAATTCATCACTTCTTTGTGCGAGCAAAGCATTTAATAAAGATTTCTTAAAAACGCAATAGATTTTAATACTCGAAAGTAGTCGAGTTACATCCAGATTAATTAATGTACCAAAGCAGCGCGCGAATTTACATAAAATTTCTCCTGCTCGGCCGCTCGATACTCACGAAATATAAACACACGATACACACCTTGTATATATATAGGTGTAAAGAGGCAGGGGGTGAGTCTGCGCGGGGGCGCAAATATCTTAAACTGCAAAGCCGTTTATCGGGAAAGACGTCGCTTACCTCGGCGATTATTTTCACGGGCTTATATCCACATTCCGAGCGCAAGTCCTCTCCTTCGTTATATTAAATACTTGCGCGCCAGGTATATATACTCGAAGCTTGCCGAGTATATACGAGAGTAAGAGGGAGGGGCAAAGCACACGTACACTGCAGACTAGAGGCAGGTGTGTGTGTGTGTGTGTGTGTGTGTGTGTGTGTGTGTACACGCGAAGCGACGCGGCGCGAGCGCCAGTAATTTTCATATTGCCCATCGATATTTTCAGCTTATTAGCAATCTCGCGCCGTGCGCTCTTAATAAATTCCCCTCGGGCCTCCTTGCTTTTCGGCTCACCCCATAAATATCGGAATATTCACGACGCCAAGTTTGCCGTCAAAGTGATGCCGCCTTGTGCTGCTTATGAGCTGCTTATATGCGCGCTCCACGCCGGGACTTTTGATATGAAGAAAAAAAAAAGGAAAACAGAGAGAGAAAGAGAGCGAGAGTGGGAGGGGGGGTAAATCCGTTTACTCTGTGCTTAGACACGAACACTTAAAATACTTTAAATTATTTCCCTTCAATATGTGGATACCACTTATGGAGAGTATTATTTATAGGTACTGAGTATACTTAAGTTAAGAATTAAAGTCATTGTAATAAAAAAATCTTAATATGTTCAAATAAAATTATTTATTAATATGATGTATAATATTATCTGCATAATTTATTTTTTCTAAAATACAAAAAGCACATTTAATTATCTATTGTATATTGTCATGAGCTGAATAGTATAACTTTTCGTTCAAAATCTTTTCCAAAACATCAACTAGTAAATACCAGAAAATCGGAAAATTTTAAATGCTTCTGTCGTGGTTTATTATTTTAGTTACCTTCAAATGATGGATAGTATACTGTAATATTTACATTTCAAGTAAATGTATATCCAATCAATATTTTCTTTCTTCGTTGTCATTCTCTCATATGCATTATGCTTCCATAATGTAATATTAAGTTATAAAAAAAAAGATAATATTAGCAATAACTTGCGCAAAAATTAAATGAACGATAATTGTCGGGCTATAAGGATGACAAGTGGCATCTAGAGCAAGTCCAAAGAGCATCGGCAGAAACGTGCGAGCCAAGTGCTCGCAACGGATACCATCGTCTCGTGCACCGCGAACAACCTGTCCACCCGCTAGCACTCGTGCGCGCGTCTAGTCGGGGAATAAACGAGTCGTTATGCTGTGCGGATCCTTTGACTCTTGCTCGCTTGGATTAATACCATATCAATGGTCGCGCCAAAGGGAACACACACACACACACACACACACACATACACACACTCAGACACTCGACGACGAATGGCGTAGCAAGCCACTCGCATCACGCCCAAAGCTCTCGCTTTCAACCCTTCCCTGTCCTCTAAGCATATAGCGCGTGTTCGTCCAAACCTTCTCGAGCCTTCGTTGCACAACTGCCTGGCGTAATTATTGGCCGGTATTTACCACCAGCCCTTTTTATTTCGCCTCTAACATCGAGCTACCTTGTGCTGTATACAGTTTAGCAGTGCCTTGCGCAGAGCTTAAAGTGCGAGACTACGATGAGTTTTGTTAATCGCTGCGTTGACTCGATTACGCGTATATATTCGTCACTATAATAGACGGATTTGGTTTGTTGGGTCTTGGATTAAGTTACTATTTCATTGATTTTTGTCAAAATTAGAAGCTAGGTAATGTTCTTATGTGCAAAGTATTTATTTAAAAATAAATTTCTTGTGAAGTAGGAATAACAATTATTAATCAGAATAAAGATCACTTTTTTTTTCTTAATATTTTATATATCTATTTATGAATGAGATATAGATTTAAGATTGACTCTCTAGAAGAATATTCCAATCTCTGGTGCTTTAAAACTTTCTGCCCAATTTAAGATTGCAAATGTTTGATGAATCAAAGAAAATTGAATGTCGGAAGTGAAGATGATAACGTTGAGCAAGAAAATAACCGAAGGAAGCGAGAAGAGAATAAGAAGAGCTCCTATAGGGGTTCGGAGGCTCATTGGCTATGAAATATAGGGTAAAAAAAAGGTTCGATAATTGATTACACAGATTTTTTATGCCGCAAGAGACGTTAATTCTCGCCGTCGTTTGAATCTACCCCTCGCCGTATAATTCCGCTCGGAAAAATCCCCAAGGAAGAAGACGTGCAAGAGAGAGAGAGAGAGAGAGAGAGAGAGAGAGAGAGAGAGAGAGCAAGAGCAAGACGATGGCCCTATAAAAACTTTCTTAGCTTCGGTACCTTCGATTACACGCTTCTCTCAATTATAAATTTATCATAGCGGTAGCGGCGCCTCCATCTACTTCTTTTTCGTATTACGCTTTACGAGTTCGCGCCAAGAAAAATAAAGTTTGAAAACAAGCAAGCAGGTCTTTCTTTGCCCCCCACTGCAACCGTTCAATCCACGAATATTTTCTGCGACAAAACGCGTATGCGGCTTCGCATTATTCGTCGCAAAAGAGAAATAAGCAATTGAGATGTTCGGTTGCGCAATAAGTTTGAGGCTTTGGCCTCCGACGTGGCTAATGAAAAAAAGTGCGCGCGGAAATCGATCGCAGGGCCGATACAAAGGGGCGAGCAGCGAGAGAGCTGGCAAACGGGGTATGCCGAATATTTTCTGTGTGAAGAAACACGGGTTCTAATATTAATTTTAATCGAGACTGCAAAGCCCACATCGCAAATGATACGCGCGCGCGCTCCCCGAGAGAGAGAGAGAGACTTTTTTTTCACTCGCCGGCGTCGGCGAACCTCGAAAGAGAAGAGAGCAGAAAGCACCGAGTACAGAGAGAAAAAACGGAGGGGGCACCTACACGTACACGTGCTTACGTATTTTAAACGGGAGAGAGGAGAGAAAGGAGACCGAGCGAGAGTGTTATATATGTATTGATTGAAATATGGCCGGGGTGAAGAACGCTTTGTTTGGTAGAAAATCATCGGGGCGGTAATTTGAAAATATTGAGGCGGCGCGGCGGCAGCATCGTAGTCGTGTTCCTTCTCCCTCTCTCGGGGTTGGGTGAGAGTGGAAAAAAGAGAGCTGAGGAGGGGAGCCAACTTGCGGCCTCGTTTGATGGCGAAATATTGCCTTTTTCGATAACGCCCGGACTATGCCGATAGAGTACCTCCTTTTTTACTACGATAATTAAATCTCCATGCTTGTTATACGCGTGCCCCGCGCCCTTGATTGTCGCGCTTTTGAACTTTTTTTTTCTTTGGCCCCCAAGTGGCTGGCACTACTTGGATTTAATTTATAGATTGGATGCAAGTGCGTGATTTGTTATCGTTAATTGATCATTCCCTCGGGTTTGATATCGCACCTTTGCAAACTCCCAAGTTTTCATTTGTCGAGAGAATAAGATAGGTATAGTAAGGTAGTATAAGCTAATTTGACAGTAATCGATCTATTACAGAATTGTTTTTATAGGATTTTAATAATGATTGCAATAATGGTATTTTTGTTAATTAAATGAAATAAATTGTCGAATTTTGGCATGAAAAATAGATTAAATTAATGTAGGGAGAATATCGTAACGTTTTAAAAAAAATTTGACAGCTCTCTATAATAGGTAATTCTTGCATTAATAAATGTATAATAATCATCTTTCATACCGTCAAATGGTCAACTTATTCATAGCGACGTAAAAGCCAGGCACACAGTTACGCTAACACGTAAATTGGAAATAAAGACTGCGTTCAGTGGAAGCATAGCGAAGGAAAAGAAGGCAGAATAAGAAGAATCTCGCGCGTGCCCACGCTCGAGTTTCGCGTATACATTTATATATCGGGGCTATAGTCGGTATATTAGTCGCGCGACTGAGCTATAACCGGCCCGCAAGCATTCCGCGCAATCTTTCAATCGTGGCCAATCGCCCACCGCGCCGCACAACATACCAAGTTTCGCGCGACTTGATGCGTCGCGATATCGCGAAATAAGACGGAGAACAGAGAGAGAAAGAGAGAGAGAGAGAGAGAGAGAGAGAAAGAAGAGACGACCGGGAATTGATTCTATCATCCTCACTGTATAGTGCTGCTGCTGCTGATGCTGGAGCCCGTAGTTCTATAAATAGTAGGCACCGATGATGGAAGGCTTTAAACGAGATGAGATGGCCCCATGATCGGACCAATCAATGCATCCACTAAATCATCGTCTAAGCTGACGGGCGCAACGCGCTCGATTAATGCCGCCACGGCCGCTGCTGCTGCTGCTGCTGCTGCTGACTTACTGCGGCTTGTAAGCGAGACCCTGTGGGCGACCGGAAGAGGCCACTCATCTAGTGATTGTCGATGTGCGTATTTACCAGCTCTACGCGAGCATTACGAGCCGAGAGCATCGCTTTATCAGAAATACTCTGCTCTGCTTTGCTCGACGAGTTATTTCTTCGCCCGTATTATCGCGAGTGCTGAAAGTTGACTGTATTTCGTGCAAACGGAAAGAGTATATGCATTTAATTTTTAATTATTGTAATTTTAAAAATACGGTTCTTTAGTCCTGTGTATGAGAATGAGCTTTTCCGATGAAAAGAATAATTACATTTATTATATCGAGTTGCAAAGTATATTTGCTTAAGTTATATTTGCTTGCGTGAATATGTCCGATTTAATGCCTGTTACTACTTGGACAAATTATTATTATTAATAGATGGTCGAGTGTAAAAGTACTGGCGACTATCCGCTATAGATGTAAATATCGTATTAATAGTGAGTGACAAATGTAAAAATAGGAATTGCTCAGTCTACATATTGAATAATTAACAGCTGGAGAGATAGTAGAGGCGAAGCGACAGCAGCAAGAAGACAGTGGCTCGAGCGTAAGGACGAACAGGAGTCTCGCGAGGTCTCGGTATACAGTCGACAATCGGGTATCGACTTTTCCATTAGCGAAGAAAGTTGTGGTAGCCGTAACGGCCAAATTGGCCATAGGGCAAAGGTGAAGGTGGTGAGGGGGGGGGGGCGAACGGACGGACGATGGATGCTGGTCTGCGGCGTCTTGGGTCGCAGTCGGACGCGGCGATACAGGAAGGAAGCTGGAAAAGACGCGAGCGAGCGAGTAGGCGAACGCGGGGCCCTGGATGACATTAATTCTCATAACGTTTTACGAGGCGGTATCTGACCTGTGTCAAGTCCTTCCGACGCCCTAGAGCACGGTTTAGGAGTCATAACTCCCAATCACCCTAAGACATGCAGTCCTGAACAATTCTCATTCCGTACCTGGGAGAGAGAACCAAGCGACCTAAGTAGTCGCTCTTCCGAGGGAGGGAGAGAGAGAGAGAGAGAGGGGGGAGTGAGAGAGAGATGGAGCAATAGTAGCTGTCTCGACCCTTTTGAAACTCACCGCGACAACACAATACCGAGTTTTACTTCCATTTGAGCCTCCTCAGACACTATATACGCCCCAAAACAATAATCACCCACCGAGCTATATTGATATATGCTTTCTAAATTCTAGAATTGATTTACGTATATAGATATCCCGTGATTCGAGCTGTACCGTTTGCAAACTCGAGCTTTTAAAGCAGATTTATTATTTCGTATACAAGAAGGAATATTTGCTCTACTAAAATTATCTGATCATGAGTTTTTTAAATCCATTTGACCCAATTATATTTAACATAATTCAATGTTTTAAAAGATGAACGCAATATTATACAGGTTATTAAGCGCACATTTATCCTTTTACTAATATGCATGTGTTTAATATTTTAATTAAAAGCAAACCACGTGAAATTAAATAAATATTTAATTAGAATAATTACATGAAAATCTATCCTGTAAAATATATAATGAAGTGTACTAAATGAAATAACGAATTCCCTCTAATTTCCTAATTTGACAATGTGCTAAGTGTTCGTTAAATATTTTAAGAATTTATTGTATTCGGTATATGAAATATTGTATTTTCATTTACAATTTACAATTTCCTTTCGTGGTAAGAATACATGTAACAACGTCATCGAAGAAATTTGTTAAGCTTTTATTGTTTAAAAATATTCTACGCATAAAAGGGATATTTTTACATTCGCACAAATTTTTCAAAATTACCCGCGAAAACCGGGTTAGTATCTCCGATAAATTGCGGAAAGCCTACTAACAATATATTGACAACATATTGCAAAACTATTGCCAATTGACCGAGCTATTAACACTATTTTATGTTAATTGTGTATATACATAGGAGTTGAAACAATATGCAGTCATTATATACATTTCCGAACTTAAACTTGATGTTTTTGTACATAATTATTTGTTATAATTATTTATATTGTTCAAAAGATTATCAAATTTTTTCAGTTCAAATTTGAATAGCGAGGCCGAAAGTAGCATCGGCGTCGCAACTCGTGGTGCAAGCAGAGCGTACAAAATGCGACTCGGCATTTCCTCCTCCGCCGTGCCCCGTTTTAATACCTAACCGCTGCTGCCGCTGCTACTGCAGCCAGTCACCCCCTCGTCCCGCGAAACTTAATGAATTCTTTAGCGAGATCAAAAAGAAAGCCGCGGCTTCGATATACGTATATATACGTACAACCGCGTTGAAGGGCATTTTTTAAGCAAAAGACGAAGTAGGCCCGAGGGTGGAAAAATGGCGGGAGAAGAAAAGCAGAGAGGACAAGAGAGACACAGAGGGAGAGAGAGTGAGAGAGAGAGAGAGTGAGAGAGAGTCAGAGAGATCGAGCAAGTGCAGCAGAGTGAAATTGAACGACGATTTTCCTGCTACGTTTAACAAACAAGTGCTTTGATTTTTGTGTTTTTTCCCCTTTTCTCTTTCTCTGTCTCTCTCCCTCTCAACCCCTTTGCTTATTATGTTTCGCAATCTTTTTTTTGCTTCTCCTCGCATAAACACACGTCGGGTAATGGATCCGTGCTCCCACAAAGCTCAATTATTCTAATGAAGCTCGTTAGAACAAAAACGAGCCCTTTCAATTTATTGTACAAGCGCGCCCACCCCCTCCTCGGCTCCCATTGAAAAGTATATAGAGGAAAAAATCTTTGCTAAATCTTACATATATACACAAGGTGTGTATACAGAAGCGAAGCAGCTCGACAAGGAAGCGATAGAGATTGAGGGAAGGCATGGAGAAGAAGAAGAGGAAGAAGAGGAGGAAGAGGAAAAGCAAGTCGTAGGGAAGGGTGGGGGGGGGG
>UELU01137941.1:69126-105528 GCA_900490025.1 Megastigmus dorsalis | reverse complement strand
GGGGGGGGGGGGGGGGGGGGGGATAACTAACTTGCAGCGAGACTAGTCTTGACACTAACTTGAAAAGACGGAGTTTGTTGAACCGTTCTCAAAGTATCCGCGATAACTCTTATACAAAACAGCTGATTGAGGGCTGTTGTTGAGCGGAAATACGTAGCTTTGATTTATTGATGGCAATTCTTTTTCGTTTTTATTCTTTGTGATTAATAGTACAGTAAAGTATTTATTCTGCAATTTAATATCAAAGCCTAGAGTGAAGGTAATTCATAAAAACAAAATATTACTCTGAAAAGTTTAAATAAACTCTATTTTATATGAAATCTTCATACAATACAAGTGATGAAAATAAATTTTACTTTATATCTATTAAATTTACGAAACCGACGCATATTATATGATAGTAACTACAATATGAAATTACAAAATAAAATATAAAATCAATATAAAGAATTTAAAAATTACAGCTATCTACGAAATTTTTCACTTTTTCACACCGAGGCGATACACTCTGCATTTTTTTAAAAACAATTCTTAGATTGAATAAAACATGAAAAAGAAACGGTAGCCGAACGATCAAATTTGGTACCTAGCTGGGCTTTCAAGTGTTGTAAAAAGAGAGCCCAGCAAGTTTCGGGTATAATCGCATCGCTCTCTTTCTCTTTCTCTCTCCCTCTCTGCCTCGGTGCATTCATGCGGCCGGAGATTTGGCTCGAGCAAAAGCTAGCGGAATAGCTGTGGCGCGGTCACCGATATTTCCAATTAAGTTTCCGGCCAGAGCGACGACGACGACGAGAGCAAGCCGCTGGTATATATACGCCGATGGTACCGTTCGAGCTTGCACGAGGAGCGAGTGTAGAGCAGCGAGCACAGCTAGATATCGGGGGACGATACTTTCACGGATTAGAGAGGACATCAGACCAGAGCGAGAGCGAGAGAGAGAGAAAGCAGGCTACAGCGACGATCTTGCGCATGTTGGCGTTACGACGAGGACCGGGAAGGAGGGAGGAAGGGGGAAGGGACCAATAACTTGCCAATATCGGCATTACTGGCGCACTGCGCGCAATATAAACGTTTATGACCCAATGTGCGTCCTTCCCAGTCCCTTACTCCTCTCTCTCTCTCTCTCTCTCTCTCTCTCTCTCTCCCTCTCTCCCTCTCTCTCTCTCGTATTCTCGCTTGGTTACATCTACTGTTTTCCTACCAGTGACTCTCATTCGATTTTCAAAATCTCGCTGTTTACTTTCTCAACTATACATGTTCCGTTTCATATAAGAGAATAGTCTAAAAATCATCTTCATACTTCAATGTGCTTAAAATTTATGTTTGAAATACAATTATTTATTATCCATCTTCATTCAATATATAGGTAGTGGGTCAAAAATAAATGATTTAGCTATTTTTGGATCATTCTGTAAAATCTATATTAATATATTTCATTATTGTACAAATATACATTCCTGTAAACTATTTATTTATTTCTTAATTTCACTATTAAACGGGGATTATAAAATACAAAGATATACGTATATATATTTATTTATTTATTTATTTATTTATCCAGAGTAACAGTACATTACATTACAAGTAAATACAATTGTATATTACATATTAATCCAACAGAGGAAAATAAATTTCCTGTTCGTCGGTCTGGTAGTGAAAAACGCAAGTATGGTGGATTACTCGCTACCCATACTTGGTTGACTTAAAACTAAATTTTAACTTAAAACTCAATTAATAACTAAAATACAATCATTGTGTATTTTTAACAGTAATAAACTTTGAATACAATAATAATTATATGTTAATGCAACGGCGAAAATTCCCGACCAATTGATAATTGGTCTTAGATATTTGTTATCACTAACAGTATCAAGATCCATTTTACCAATATTTTGTTACATTTATTCATACATAATAATCTTAATTTAGATATATAATCATCTTTAATTTATGTATATATTGTCATTAATTCATTCTTTTAATTTTTTACAAGTGGATTTTTTACTTATATCTAATACTTTGAGATCATTTGGCAATAAGTTGAACATTTTTATTGCTTTGATTTTAGTACTTTTATTACTTACAGTTTTGTGTATTCTTGTTATCTTTATTATTTTATTTCTTGTTCTACTATGTAAGTTTAAGTAATTAATTTTTAATTCATTGGAGTTGTATGTAAGACTTTCTAGCGCAAACAATTTTGTCAAATTCATTGGTCTATTTTGTGGTAAAGAGTTTTTATATATCACTTTTAACAATCGGTTTTGAATATTTTGTGACAGAGATAAGTTATTTTCATATGCACCACCCCATGCAATAATGCCATAGTTTATTATACTATTGAAAAAGGCAAAATAAATAATTTTTAATGTATTTGTCGGCATATATTTTGATAATTTATAAAAAACGAAAATTAAATGTTTTGTTTTGCTTATAATGTCTTCTATGTGTGCATTCCATCGCAGATTGTAATCAAAAACAATTCCTAAATATTTGTATTTTTCTACTCTTCTTATCTTTTCTTTATTTATTGTTATTGATAATTCTTTAGGAACACTATTATAGTAGTCGCCAAAAATAATGTATACTGTTTTGTTTATATTTAAAGTTAATTTATTTAGGGCTAGCCATATCGATACTTCTTCCAGATATTTGTTCATTGATATTTCTACATCTTTCCAGTTTTTACTTATGGATAGTATTGCAGTATCGTCCGCATATGAGACTATATATTCTGTCATACTTGTTAGCAAATTGTTTACATATATGTTTTTTGTTATAAAGTCAAATAATCTATTACAAATTATTTTCTCGAAGATTTTAGCAATATTTAATATTAAAGATGTTGGTCTATAATGTTCAATTTCATGTTTTTTGCCAGCCTTAAATATAGGGATTACTTACGATTCTTCACATTTATGTGAGTTGACGCGTTTGAAATAGATTGCAAATATAATGAGAGTTAATGTATTTCTTGAAAATCTTATAACCAAGAACACAATATTGGTAGTAATGCAAAGATTTAATTGTCTAAATATTGTGCTCAATAGCTCTATTCGTATGATCATGATTGATTATACTCATTAGTTCGTCGGTCTCACAAGATGAATATTGGATAATTTTACGTGGGATGGATTCTAATTTATTACTTATAAGTGCTGAATAAGGGGGCCATATTTGAGAACAATCTAAAAGGCTTGGCACAACTAATGTTTTATATTTTAAATAAATAATCGATGAAATATTATTAAAAACTTAGTAGTATGCTTGATAAAACCATTGAGTCTCATACATTTAAATACCACGTAATCAACATGACTAACAACCGTCAAACAAAATTCTTAGATCTTTAATAATGTTTACTCGGTCCAGGTAATCACCAGCAGTAAAATAGTTCAATAAAGAAGGAGTTCTGCCTTTGTGAAAGTGATTGTACTGCATTTTCGGATGTCAAGGCCTAACCTATTCTCAATCAATCATTTATTTAATGCGTCAAGACTGTTAAAATATATACTATTTTTCATAGAAAATTTTTGAATGAGGAAAATAATAAAAAAAAAATAAGTGTGATGCTCTCGCATAAAAAAAAGATAACATTTAAAAACAGCATTTCTTTGCTAATAGCACATTACCGCCTGAAGGCATTTAATGTTTTACCATCTATGCGAAAGCGTGTATATATTGTTACATACGAGATTGCGCAACGATGAACACCGAATGTGGCAGAGTGACGAAGAAGCAAAAAAGAAAAAGATGAAGAAAGAGGAGAGATATCGTCCACCAGCAATTACCGGTAGCCAAGAGTTATCGAAAAGATCCCTGCGGCCCAGAAGCCCTGGACACACTTCCTCTCACTCTATATTGGCTGGCTCGCGTTTCATACAGCTAATGAACACTGATTGCCGTTTACCGAATACGCTTCTCGATGATTTGTGTGTGTGTGTGTGGTCAGCCAAGTCTCTCCTTCTTCCGATTTTTGTTTTTTCTTGTACTCTCCCAACGCTCGGATTCTTCTCCCTTCCTTCGTCTATCGTTGTCCACGAATACGTGATTGAACTGCCGAATGACCTTTTGTGCCTTTATCGGGTTATTGGACTTTACGATATCCCTCTCCGAGATATTACTTTCTTTCAATACCTACCTATGTTTATGACTTTTTCGGGATTTCATAAGATTTTCGAATAAGCTCACTTGTGGGCTTGCGGGGAGGGATCTGCTCGTCGAAATTTAATAAATTTATTAGCGCGATAAACATACATTATTTTGTTGCGTATATGACCATGGGCGGGTACTTGCTGCTTCTCCTTCGGCAATATTGTGTCTATGAAGACTTACGATTTTTTTCTGTCCTATTTCTATATGATATCAAAATTGTAGGATTCCAATTTTTTGATAAATTATTAAAATATAACAATATTCATATAATAAAATATATTTATTTTTATATTAAAATATTTATATGAAATTATTAATCACACAATAACTCAGTATTTCGACTAATAATTATTATGAGTTTATATAATAATTTACTGGAAAAAGTATGATAGCAATAATAATAAAAATTATTAACAAAAAATGTAATTCCCGATCCTATCACTTAACGCTCGTATCATTTAACGAATTAAGGGTGCACAGATGTGTATATATACTCAAAGAAAATCGATCAGAGCTTACGGCTGCTGAAAGTTTCGCCGAGGTAAACTGAGCCGTAATTCGCTAACACCTCTAATTCCCGATATAACGCTGTATTAGTTTTGATGCTGTCTCTCGACTCTTCGTGACGCAGCGCAGTATCTCTCTCTCTCTCTCTCTCTCTCTCTCGCTCTTTTCGCTCTCCGCTCGAAGCTTCTCTCGCATCTCTCGTAGCGAACCCCTCTTTACCAATTTTCTTGCTCAAAGCACCATCGTCTTTGATCAGTTCTCGACGACGGTTCTATAATGTCTTCTAGCGAGGCGATGTGCTGCCTTGTTTTCTCTTTTACTTCGCTTCTCGCCTTGTCTTTCATTTTCACCTCTCTCTCCCTCTCGCACTCTCTGCAGGTCTTTAGCTCTTAATTTTTATCTTACATATTTATTACATATCTAAAATCTCTTTTGATTAAAAAATTTAACTTTATCGGTCTATCAATTATATTACTCTTAATTTAGCTTTTACTTTCGGTAAAATAGGAATTTTTCCTCGATATGAATAAAAAGTAATTTCATTTTAAAAGATTGAATGAAGTTTCGTAATAAAATGATTGTCCTGAATGTATATATTGCGCTATACAATTTTGTCAATTTTTCCCTCTTGCACCACCCCAATTTACTCGGAATCCTGAATTTGATGAAAGGACCTTTTTAATTGGGAATACTGATATCTGTATACGAAACGACTATTGGATCGATTCCTTTTTTTCGAGACATACTGTATTCATCTCTCTCGACACTCTCTAGCTCGTCTGCGTATCTTGTCCCTCCCTCTCCCTCTTGCTGTCTCTCTCTATCTCCCTCCCTCTCTCCCTCTCTCTCTCTCTCTCTCTCTCTCTACCTCTATCTCTGTCTCTCTCTCCTCTCTTTTCGTCTCACGCGCGGGACGACGTCAAAGGGACCTTATTTATGAGACTTTTGGTAAACAGATGGATAAATCTGATATTGCAAGATGAGATACAACTTTTGGGCTGATGCTAATCCAAAAAGTATTTTGTTCGCTTAATACGGTATTACATTAATATTTAGCATTATATTTTCTGATGGCCTGTTAGATGTTTAATAAGCAAATAAATAATGCAACATTTTCGCTATCTCTCGTTGACTCCTGATATAAGGTTTGTATATATAGTGCAAGCTGCGAGCATCAGGAAGTTTCCATATTTAGCCGAGTAAGTAATGCGCTGAAACGTATAGCGACTTATTAAAACCTTCCGCCGTCTTGTAAACATTATTCATCGAACGAATATATATAGCAATGCACCTTACCCGCGTCGATATTTTTAATTGAATTTTTAACAGCGATACATGAAACTCTCAAACACAATTCCGTGATCCCTAATGATGATACGCAACTTCCGTTTATGCTCTCTCTCTCTCTCTCCCTCTCTCTCTCTCTCGAGCAGCTCGCAAATTATCTTCTCATTCATCGGGCATAAATAACGATAGTACCAGTGCATCGGCTAGATATCCATCTGCATATATCAGAATCAGCTTGTTCGGGCTTGTGTCTCGTTAATTGATTCCATACTGTAATCATATATACCACAACAGTTTTCGCAGCGCACACACACGCCGTTTCCTCTTTCTCCCTCTCCAGAGTCCAGATTCACCCTCAACGTTTTTCTCTCTCCTATTCCTCTGCGCGAGTGTTTAGGTTTTAATGGAGTACAAGCGTGAAAACAAAGAGAGAAAAACAAATCATCGAGTAATGTGGAAATAATACGACCAATGAAGCGTCCTATAAAGCTGTTTATTTATAAAGTATGTCCCTTTTAGGAATCTTGTAAAATTAATTCGATTAATTCTAATATTCCTTGTAATCTTGATAATAATTTTATACACGTGATGTTGTCAACTATTCGGGAAAAGTAAGTGTTATTGGAATCTTGAACGACCTTTTTATTTCGAATTTTGATATAGTTTATATAAAAAAAATTCAATCGATGTTTTTCTTTTTCAAAAATAATGAAAATTAAAAATGATATAGCCAATTCAAATTCGTATAATGTATTGCAACGTTACAGTATATCTATATACCTAAAAAATCCAAACTTTGAACCTTTAGAATTTTTAAAATAATGTTTTTTTTTTTTAAAGAAAAACACGTTTTAATTTATTTACATAAACAATCAAGAAATCGAATGAAAAAAAGTCATGATCGATCCTAATTATAAATCATTCAATAATATAAATAAATATACTTTTTATACCGAATGTTATTAATCCTTACCGTTTTCAATGCAAAAAGACGACACGAATCATTCGTGCTTATCCGAGTACGGTGTCTTTATCTTACGGGTCGAAAACCTATAGGCGGATATAAGTCTAGAAAATTCCCTAACTCGAAAACGTTTCCCTTCGTTACAACAGAGGCCAAGCCGCAAATTTTATCGTGACCATCTTTCTGAGATCATCGGGAGCGCTGCTATTACACATTTTGTCGTTTCCGTTCTCGTGCCAATAGGTCGAGTCGAAAACAGCTGAGCAGCATCTGCCATTCAGCAGATCAAACATTATCATGCTCTTCTTTCCTCTAACCCGCATATCCACATCATCAATATTTTCCGGCTTCCTTTGATAATTCGTTCGCACTCACATCTGATCAATTACTCGCTCCACTTTATTCGAAAACTACTGGATAGTCACTCAATTAATATCTCATTAAACACTTCTAACTCTCTTCCTGTCCTTTTTCTATCAAGACTGTAGGATAGCAGAGAAATGTTCATTGAAACAAGCATAATAAATTGGTAGGATGTAAGGAAGCTAGTATCGCTGCTTACATTATCAATAATCATTTCCTCTTTTAATCGTGGCTTCGTTGAGTAATCGTAAACCAGCAGAAGCGCGGATAATGTAATATCTGAGAGCGGGATCAGTCTGGATGTTTGCGGTCGCGGGCATTTACTGTCTCATCGTTATTATTCGACTTGATCTGAAACACGCAGACACGCGTGCGAGCCGCACTGCAGAGGCATCCGCGTCATTATCATCACGATCGTCGTCTTTATTACTTTCTTTTCGCATGTACGCCATCGACATTATGCGAATATTCAGCAGCTGCTTGGCTTGCACGCATACTTCAATGAGAGATTCCACTTGCTGATCAATATGCTGCGTTTTATTCAGTTTCAGTAATTTCGCCAAGCAATGTTTCGGGTTTTTAACTACTTATCGTATTGTGCGAAATTTTCATATGTAATTATCATTTTAACGAATACAGGAACATTTTATTTTCGTAGTATTTAGTATTGGGTCTTCTAAAAATATAGAAGTATGCCCACAGCTGCCTTTAATAAAATTGTACGGGTAACGTATGAAACTTACTCTATCATTTAAAGTATGGAAAGAGATTTAATTTTAAAGAAAGGTAACTTCCTCACATGAAAGGAAATATATGAAATTTGGGCTAGTTGAGTATTCTCTATGCTTATAACACCCACATGTAACTAGAAACAGACGTGTACAGAAACACAACGGTTTTCAATTAAGTTTTTATCAACTTTCCCTTTAAGTAAGGGGGTCAATTTTTTAAAATTAAATGTCTTGATGTTCTAAATAATGTCTTCAACTTGTTATTCTTATCTTATGAGCCCCCTCCTTTATATGTACAAATGTAATGATTGACGTAAAAAATATGACCTTAATAAATATAATTGTGATTGTACAGTGCCAAACGTTGCAAAACCGCAATAAAATCACCGTTGCCAATTAATTGATATTTCATTTATTCTACTATATAATATATATATATATATATATACATACATGCATACATATCCACATTAGTTATTTATGTAGCTTGTCCATGGTGCTTAAACAAGTTTTCATTCCTGGAAAGCACTTAGAGAATTTTTTTAAATTATAAAAGTCTTTGGTGCAACTATACACAATACAACACAACGCGCAGCTGCACGAAGTACCAACGAGTGGCGATTGTTTTGCTAATACGACCGAGACGATTGCTCCTATAGTATTAATTTTAATACAGCCCAGGAGATACAGCCGAGGAAGTTAATTACATGCCAATAAGTCCAGAAGTCCTCGCGCGTATTCTACCGATTTATGTATCGAGAGCCCTCTGCGCGTAAAATGCCGAATACGTCCTCTTGGAATGAAAAATAAATATTCACGTGCCACGTGAATTCACAACCAGCTCCACGTAATATTGTTTATATATATATATTTCTATTTGTTGGTTCTATTTCGATAAAATCGCATATGAAAAGGTGAAAAAAACTCTGTTACGTGCATTTAGCAGATAAAAATTCCGAAAAAAATTCAAGCCCTCATTGTCTTTTGCAATCGATCAATACAACAATCAATCAAAATTATAAATTTTTGTTTAATATTCTGGGTGTTAAAATCAATTAAAATTTTTAATTTCTCGCCTTACATTTTATCAAACAGAAATAAATAATTTTTATTAATTTAAAAAAATACACTATAATCTATAAATACGGAATACAGATGCACTTCGTTTATGAATCATCTATCATCTAGTAAAGTTTCAAGTAAATATGACAATGTCATCTTAAAATGATTCTGTTTCGAAGGAAGTGGGTTTTTTTAGAACAAAAATGGTCAAAGGTGTCATTTTAAAATTTACTTTAAACTTAGCCAAATGATACATATTTCGTAAACGAAATTTGCCATACATTTGGGATTTGCATAATTTCAAATATTTAGTTATTTATTTATTTATTTATAAACAGGAATTACCCTTTAAATACAAAAATATATATATTGCCTAAAAAATAAGCTACACTATTCACAGCCTGTCGGCTAATAATATTTAAAAAATTTATCTTCCAGATCGCTTTTGAATGCTAAAACAGAATTTATTTAATTGAATATGACTCATATTCCACAATCTTGGCAACCGATACGCAAAAGAATTAAATGTTAAAAGTGATTTAAAATTTTATTCTTTTAAGTCTTCAACTCAAATAAATTTTCAATATTTGTTAATTCTTCATCCAGTTCAGTAAAATAATCTAGTGATAATTTTAGGCTTTGACATCTCCTTAATATGTGTATATAGAGCGTAAGCAATCATGCGCTTTTTTGTTTAAAAAAAGAATATTGAAGAAAACATTAACATATGTACTATATATTGATTATTTTCCGTTTTATTTATAAACACACACTTATACACACGAAAAAAATTTCTCAAAATTAATAGTTAATTTCTGTTCTAATGGTAAAAAATGTTTTTATCTCTTCTTTTGAAACCCTAGATTTATTATCGGATACGAAATTGTATTACAATGCCTTTAATAAAATCGTAAAGTTCATGTGCCGTGGCAGAATAAAATAAAATAACCAATTTTCCGATATCAGCATATCTTGTGTTCAATACATATATTGACATACAACAGCTATGAAATCCTCGAAGCATCGCAATAAAAGTTAAACGTTGCCACGCCGCGAAAGATCGATTGTTTGAAGTTTTCTTTTGTTCCGCCAGTGCAGCAGCAGCCGCGGCAGCGCACAGAGAGAGAGAGAGAGAGAGAGAGAGAGAGAGAGAGAGAGAACTAAAGTCCGAGAGGGCAAAGGCACACGAAAGAAGAAAAAAATGCGAGAATACACTAAAGGAGAAGAAATTGCCAGGTGAATTTGTCAGTATTAAATAAATAACCCATAAAAGCAAGCATCAATCCTATGGAAGCATTAACGCCCGATAGCAGCGACGGCGGCGGCGTCGGTGGCGGCGAGCCTCGGCTGTTATTTTTCATACCACTAACGTCTTACGACCATCTTCGGCTCTCACTCCCCGCGTATTCGCGTGCTCGCGTCTCTCTCTCTCTCTTTCTTTCACACACACACTGAAAGCACGAGAGGAGCGAGGCGAGTTTGCCGAAGAAGAAACTTCTCCCTTGTTCTCTTCCTTTACACTGTGGCCCATAGTGCCTTCGAGCTTTTTATGGTCTATAAGTTGAGTTATACGCAGCCCGCCGTAGATCAAAAGTGATGTGTCTATTACAACGTAAATACTTAACGACTGGCCGTATTTTTTCTTGCCTTTTTTAACGTGAGCACAGACTCTTCTTCCTCTCCATCTAACCCCGAGAATCTCTGATATAAGTCGCCGGGCAATCAAAATCCCATTAATCATTACGACTTCAATTTGCTCGTCGGGTCCCGGCTAATGCTCGCATAAAGTATCGCCCGCGAAACAAAGACACGAAAAAGCCTTGCCTTTGACACGCGCGGCATCGGCAGCGGCGGCTTCTCTTCTTCCCACAAAGAAGCGCGGCTGCAGAGCCTCTGCAGCTCTGGCAGTACGCAGTGGATTCGCCGCGCCGATATCCGCGAATCGCCGATCGCCGCGGCGTCGTCGGCTTGGCTTTTTGGAGCGAGCGATCGCGCCGAGTCGATAATGCAGGTCGGCGAGTAGAAAGACTGGATGGTGGAGGAGGTGTGGGGGAGGGGGGCAAAAAGGGCCGGTCTGTCGATACAAGGAGCGGATTGTCGAGGCACAGTGAGGCCGCTTGTATGCCCCCGATAGATTGCGATGTCGCGATATGTGTACCGAATCTGTGTGTGTGTGTGCATACAGCCTGGCATCGTCCGACCCACCTCTCTCTCTCTCTCTCTCTCTCCTTTTCCGCTGGTGCAGGCTCCGACATTGCGGGCGGACGCTCGCGCGGGGCTATTAGCTTCGGCTTTGATTGGCTTCGTTTAATGGGCCAGGCGACACGCATATAAATTGCCGCATTTCTGCTTTGAAGATATTTCGAGCGTGCTACCCATCCCCCACCCACGCCTCCTCCTCCCACCACCCTGACCTCCCTCCCCCTTCTGTGCGCGCTGCGATGCAGCTCCACCTGTGTATTTCTCGCCTTGAAATCGCTATTGCCCCCAGGGTGACCTCTTGAATCTCCGCGGCCCTGCTTTTTCTCCTTTTATATTGTGTGCACTACTCCGTGTTTTTTTTGCTCTGCTCCGCTTCTCTTCCTTGCTGAAGAGCGAGTGATGCGACACTTCCGAGCACTTGACGCTGCTTCTTACTTTTTTTCTTTCCTACGATCTGCTGTAATTTGGTTTGGGATTAATAAACAAATTTATTTTGTTTTATGCGCATGTGTACTGTTCCATTGTTACTGCACTGTTAATAATTTTATGTATTCGCATGCGATCACTGCGATCCGGTTTTAATGTTGATAATATTGTGTTATTCTTTAACACACATGCATATATTATTCAAAATAGCAAGCGTTGTTATTCAAATTGACGGTCGTAATTCGAAAATTTGTAAACTTGAATAACTGTTGGGTTACAGTTTGCAATTCGAAAGGTTAAGTATACGAAATATTTTAATCCTCCTAACAGGAATTTTTGGATTGGCTGTGCCTATATTGTTATCACTGTGCAAAATTTATTTAAAGGCAAAACAATACAAGATTTTCAATTTATTTGTAATTTTTCTTTAAAATTAATTTTACTTTTTTAAAGTAATTAAAACTTATTATCATATAATTATGATATACTTCATTCAATTCGTTGTTATGGAATAAGTATTTTTTTTTATTACATACGTTTGTGCTAAACATAAAATCATATTATATTTGCATAAACATTTTTATAAATATAAATTCGAATTTTCTAAAAAGGAATCGTGTATTATGAATGAAAATGTAGTATATCATGAACTAGTGTAAAACAATGAAGTTGGTCATACAAATCGAAAACAAATTAATTCCAAATACGATGGTTAACCTTTAGTGATTCGGAACGTGTAAGTATTGTAGCGCGTTATTTTTAAATATAAAAATCCTCCATAAATACATAGCGATGTGCCAAACCTGGAAATAAATATGTTCGTAATCTGTAAAACCTGATGTTTCAAGATTTTCATTGCGGGTGAAATTCCATGTTAAAGTCAATGTCTTAAACAGCGTTGGATTTCTTTGATAAATTCTTAAGTTCGTCGAAATTCTGTATCAAATAACAAATTATATGAATTACTTGATATCTACGTTTAAAATGTTTAATGATGACGATGACGAGGATAAAGAAAGTTCGGAGGAACTGCAAAGGCCTGTGTCAACTGAATCACTGTCACCGGAATCTTTCTCGAAAACGCAGGTTTTTCTGCGAATTCGTCCACCCTCATCGATTCAAAATAAAAATATCAATGACATTTATTCGATAGAAAATTCGTCTACACTGCTAGTAAAACAGTGTGCTTCAAACGATGCTTCCAGAAGATCGAAAACGAATGATAATGTAGTCAGGAAGAAATTTTCTTTTTCCAAGATTTTTAACCAAGAAATTGACCAACAGCAATTCTTTGACGAAGCGATCAGACCAACTATTATCGATTTTCTCAATAACCAAAACTCGACAGTGTTGAGTTACGGTACATCCGATGCCGGGAAGACTTACACATTATTCGGTTCAGAATCAGATCCTGGAATCATTCCGAGAAGTATAGAATTTATTTATTCGTCACTTAATTGCACACTGACTCCTTGGTACAAACCGGAGCGAGTCAGTAGTGTTATTAATATAGATGAGTATGATAGAAGTTTAGAAATTGAAATAAGGGAGAAGCTTTTGAATTGCAGACTAATCAATAAATCTGATTGCGAAGATGCCTACAGGATACTCGAAGAGACGCAGTTGAACAAAAATCACGACGTATGCAAAGATTCGATGTATTCGGTCTGGATATCGTTTGTAGAAATATATAATGAAGCAATTTTCGATTTATTGGAAGTTGACGAGGAAGGGAAAAATTTGCAACTTAAATTAGTGACTGACAAGCACGGAGCCCCTTATATCCAAGGAATGCGAAGTGTCTGTGCTACTACTGGCTTAGAAGCTTATGAAATTTTGAATGCGGGCCAAACGAGGCTTAGGACAGTTACATCATCCAATTATAAAAGTTCAAGGTCTCATTCAATTTTCACGATAAAACTACTCAAGTACGAAAAAGATTCTGCGCCTTCTCAAGTTGAGGTAATTTTTTTACAAGTAATATTTTTCGAATTTTTATTTATGACTCGATTTATTTTTTTAATCATAAGTACTATATCCTTTGCGATCAGAATAAGTTCTTTAAATGAATTCTCTTACTTTTATATTAAATAATGGCTTTTAGTTTTAATGAAATTCTATATTTTAAATATATTTTATTCAGGTAAGTTCCATTTCATTTTGCGATCTCGCGGGCACTGGCAAAATACAAAAATCCGTAAGCAACGATAAACAGTTCAAAGAATCGCAAAGTATTAATAAAAGTCTTCTGGCTCTCGGAAGATGTCTGAAGGTTATTGCTGAAGGCAATTCAAGACAAAGTAATGGCCCATTCAGAGATTCGAAACTGACTAGACTTTTTCAGCGTTCGCTCTGTGGCAAGGAAAATATTATTTTTCTTATCAACGTAAATCCATCTCCCGAACTGTTTCAGGAAACACAAAACGTTTTGTACTTTGCATCGACAGCAATGAAACTCACTTACGAGTTTTCGAAAGAAGACAAAAGACTTGTAGATTTTTACACTCCAATTTCGAGTGCCAAATGTTCCGATAACCGTTTTCCATCCTCTGCGAAAGCATCGCGGGAACATGATATCGATGCTATAATACAGAAAAACAAGCAGCTGGCAGATAAAGTGAAAGAATTAACAAATACTTTGTCAACCAGAGAATGGGAAATTCGTAAGGAATTAATGGACTTCTACGCAAAGCAGTTGAATGATTTTGAAGAAAACTGGGAGAAAAAAATATTAGCCACAGAGAAAGAAAAAGAAATTTTACTTGAAATGTCTGTTGACAGAATTGAAAGTTACAAAAGAAAATTAGATGAATGTACAAATCGTAAACGTATAAGAGACGATAGAGGGGATTATGATGAACGGTTAGATGTAGAAATTCACGAAACTAAAAATACTCGTTACTCTACAAAAGTTTTATCGGTTAGAAAATCGTTAGAATCCATGAAAACTGGAAATAAACAATTAATTGTTCAAAAAAATCAACACACAATTGAATTGTCATTATTGAAAAAAAATTTGAAAAAGCTGGCTGATTTCGTCAACGCGATAGAAAAAAAATTATTAGACAATAATCTAATAGATTTTAAACAATTTAGTATGGAAAAAAATGATTCTAATATATTACTCGATGACCATTTAGTGTCATATTTATCGACGATCCATCAATTTATTGAAAAATCATTAGAAAAAGAAAAATGTTCAGAAAACTTAAAATTCATCTGTACAAAATCTACTAAAAATGTTCAATGCTCCATTAGATGCTCAGCGATCGATGATTTCTGTAAAGAAATTAAGGAGTTATTAGATCCTCATTCTGTCAAATTACCAGAAATAGACGACTCTTTTGACTCGATACAAGATTTCTCAAATCCAGATGTTATTAATGATGATACAACTATTTTATTGCAAGGGATAAAGGAATTAATTGTTAAACATGTTACGAAAGTATTAAAACTCCAAGTAGAAAATAAAGAAAAATCAGAGCAGTTGAAACTCCTAGAAAATAAAATCAAACAACAAGAAAGAGAAATTTTTCAAATAAAGGAGCAGTATGAAGAATCAGAATCTGCTAGATTGTCGTTAATTGAGGAATTTGAAGATTTTAAAATCAAATCAAAATCAAAAGAATTCTTCAAGCCTTTACATATGGTTACGGTCGAGCCTGAAAATTGCTTTGTTAACGAATCTCATTGTCAGATAATTGCCATAGATCAACAAATGACATCAACAAGTTTATTTGAAAACGATAGCCGACTAAGTTTATTCGAATTAGATTTGCAAAAAGTTGAATGTGACCCCCTGAGATCTAGTTCTGAAAGTAGTAAAAATGATTCTGGATTAGCGTCTAGTGTGGAATGTGTTATCGATAGAGGAACTGACGATAAATGCAGTCAAACTAGCATTTTTCCAGAAGAGGATCCAAATTATTTATTTCAGGATAGATTGATGCAATTGAAACTCGATTATAAGCAGTTGAATACACAGCATCTTCGAGAGTCTTTGAGGGTGACAGAATTATCTCAAGAACTGGAAGACGTAAGGGAAGAACTATCAAAATTAAAAGAAAATGCTTCCTTAAAAGAACGAGTAATTGTTGAATACCAAAGTGTACTCAATGCTACGAAAACCGACATTGATCGTCTAAATGACGAAAAACGACAGTTCGAAAGTAGATGTAACGAATTGTCAAAAAATTTGCAAGAAGCAAGTAAACAATACGAGAAGAAACTTGCTGAGTCACAGGTTTGCAAATTAACTATGGTACTTTGTTTCAAGATTTTTTTTTATATCTCATAGCTGTTTTATTTTTATTATAGATAAAATTAAAAATTCACGAAGAGGTAGAAGAAGATGCTAAAAAACGTTTAGAAGATTATTGGTCAAAATCAGTGAATCTTGGCAGCGAATTGTCCGTTGCTTATTCTGAATTGGAAAAAACCTCAATCTGGTGCTACAAAGAGCACGTGCTAAAGATAAATAATCTGGAAAAAGAATTGAATTTAAAGAAATCGAATGAAAATGAATTACAGGAACAACTAACGGAATACAAAAAGGATCTTGCGGGAATGAATGAGATTTTAAATAGAGTTACTGACTTCGAGAGTTCATTGGTAGAGATAGAAAAAGAAAAAACCGATTTACGCAGATTATTAAGCGAAAGATCTGAAAGTCAGTTAGATATGGAAGTGCAACTACATGATTTAGAGAAAAAAATTACAGATCGCGATGATCAAGTTTTAACGTTAAAGATTGAACTGGCGGCATTGATCAAAACTAATTTATCGAACAGCCGAAGAGCAAAGGAGCTCGGCAAAGAGGTTACAAGGGTGATGGAAAAAATTTGTATCATGAAAGAAGATATCGTGCATTCCGAGGAAGCTCGAAAAGATCTCGAACAAAGCTCTAGCAAAGAGATTGGCAATCTTCGTGCCCGATTAACTATCTTTGAGGAAAACGCGGAACTTTTAAATATGATTTGCGATACCAATGAAAGTAAACAGGGTGAAGTGGATAAATTGAAGCTCAAACTTTTAGAGAAAGAAAAGGAGTTAGAACTGTTCAAGAAAAATAGAAATGCTACTATTCAAAGGTAAATTTACCAAAAATTCCAAAATCAATGAATTTATATCCGTTATTATTTTCAAGGTACGAGTGTCTAGTACGACAGCTCCAAAATACATTAAAAATGAATCAGCACTCAAGTAAATTAAAGAAATCGTCGCCGCACAAGCCGAAGTATTTTTACAGCGACTTAAAGAAAAGTTTGAGTTGCCACGTTCACAATTCCGAGTTGCAAATCGACGATTGGGAGTCGTACGACGACGACGACCATTCTTATTTATTATCGTGTCCAAGTAGACACACAATATCATATTTACCCTGTACCAAGATTTCAAAGTCCAACGCGAAAAAGGAAGAGCCGAGCCGTTTAGTTACGGACATCAGTGAAAAATCGTTAGAGGTTCGTTCTTTTTCACTCTTTAGCATCTCTCAATTATTCAATTTTACAAATTGAGTTTGCCGATGCTTTATTTTGCTATCTAGATTCTAGATTAACAAAAAAAATTGTCATAAATGCATCAGGTACGTCTTTTTTAGACGAGAAAAAGGCTTAGCTTGAAAAATCATCATATGCCTTGTAAAGAGTTAGGCCTGTTCAGCGATTTTGTATCTCCAATAGAAATGGATTTATCAGACGATAATTTTCCAGTGAATCGAACTAACGGTCAGAACAAATTTCATCTTTAATAGAGAAGAAACGTCAATAAGTTTAATTAAGTTACCGTTCTTTTATAGTTTGGAATTTGCGGTTTGTCTTTATTTATTCGTTTTTGTATTGTACTTTTTTTTGCGTGTCCGTTGACGATAAAAAGAAAAAAAGAAAAAAAATCGTCCCCAAAATACACATCGCTTCTCATTTTATCGTAACAGAGTCAACGATGAGTAAAATCAAAGAGAGCGTGAGTCAGTGTCCATCAACGGGAAAGCAGCGATACAGTCGCGATAACAGGATTATCGATATTCGATTGTCGATGTCCCGCGTCATAGGAAGGAGACGCACAGTAGCAGGCGTGCGAGTGCTCTCCCCCCTGCGGAGATGCCAAGTTGTAATGGCGAGACTCGGCGTCGTTCGTTACAATATAAGCTCCCTCCCCCTCCCGCCCGCCGCCGCCCTACTAGAAAAACGCTTCGATCTCGATGCGCGACGTAGTCCAAGCTATAGTTGGACTAGTTTTGGAGGGGCGAATCGTTGGATTTTATTGGCAATATGCTATAATTTCTGACATTAGATGCCGCTGACGCTTTCGGACTCATTACGTCCCTTATGGGTCTACGTGATCTCTGCTGTCGCGTGCGCGCGAGGGAAAGAGAGACAGAGAGGCCGAGCATATCCCTTCGTCGCACACATATATATACTTTTCTGATAGGGAATTATGACAGGCCATTATAGAAACTCGCCGAGAGAAATCTAGTCTCGCCTAAATGGAAAGAACGACCGGGAGCTTTCGCCGCGGCGTCGGTTACGGCTTATTATAAGAGAGGAAATCGCTAAATATGATCCAAACGAGGCAACCTCGCTAAAATACTTGGTTTAGGGATGGGGCGGGGGAGTGATTGATAATAGTGGCACGGCGTAATCGCAAAATAACACGTGGCTGCGGGGAAAAACTTTGTCCGCTGCTGCTGCTTCTTCTTCTTGTTCGGCCGTTGACGCGTGCGATGCGGAAAAGGGATTTCACCTTTTATTGTAGCGTCAGAATTGCGTAGTACTGGAAGCTCGAAAATTCGTTGCACAAACTTCGTCGAAAGTTCGCGCGAGCACCCATTGCTTTGTTCGGCAAATAAGCCATTGTGCGCACGGGCTGCTTCTGCTTCTACTGCTGCTGCTACCTTTTTTTTCGCTGCGCGTCGGTCGGGAGCGTACAAGAATTCGCTCAACGCTAGAAGAGAGGAAATTTCGCGGGTGCTGTAAATTTTCAAAACTCGTTATCGGGAGCAGTGGCGGTGGCTTTCTCTCTCTTCCTCTTTCTCTCGCTCTCGATTTTCCCTCAGCGTCGAACATCGCGAGCTCGGAGCTATTTTCGCCTTTCCCTCTCTGTCTCTATATACAACTTGGTCCGTTTTCTCTCCTCTCTCTCTCTCTCTCTCATCGGCTCGAGCGTCGACGCCAGGGTGATTTCTCCGGGCAAATGTACCGCGAACTTTCCTCTTTCAATTGGCAATAAGATTTGATCGTTGCGGGAAATATCATCCAATTTCCTTTCTCTCCCGCCGCGAACATTGCCGCCTCTCTGGCTTACGCTCTTTCTCTCTCTCTCTCTCTCTCGCTCACGTCTTTTCCGGATTCGCTATATACCCCCAGCACGCTATATCCACGCCAACTTTGCCATCAGCTTCTCATCCCTGGGTTTCGTGAAAGCGCGCGAAGGACCATCAGCTTTTGCCTTTCTCCCTTGTCCGTCGATGCTCCTCTCGCCGGCGGTGCCTCTCTCTCGTCCGATTCCGTGCAATAAGAGCAAATGCCTTCAGCCGCCGGTGCGCAGGCTGCTTTAATAAACATAAAAAGAGGAGAGCATTTACGAAAGCAATCGTACGTTTTGCCGACTGAAAGCCAAGCACTCTCTCTCTCTCTCAGTCTTTCTCGTAAAAATGCGTATTTATGTTTATCACTCGCGCGGCTCCCGCGAGAGTGAACTCCTCGTAGCAAAGAAGTAAACGTTGATTTATCGAACTGCTATTTGTTTATTGAATTTATTCGCGTGTCCGAAATACTCCAGCGTCGGTAAATCGCTGCTATAATATTTACCGATGAATTTGTCGCTAAAAACGTCTATAGGGAAGTTTCATTAGGATAACGAAGAGCACCAGTAGAGTTCGTAGCATACACGATTTGGCCATATCCGCGCAGGAACGGTCTCGGTGTCGAGGCAAAGTTTTGCAGCGAAACATTAGTTTATAATTCGGCAATCCCGGATCAGTATTTGTCACGATTAGTCGATCCTCCAAGGGCTCCGATTTCCTTAAGGAGGGAGATGAGGGCGGCGGAGGATGCTGCTGCTGCTACCGCTACTACTGCTGCTGCGAGCGTCGCAGTTGAGTTTTCATTAATTTCGCCAATCCGAGGGAACTATTGTCGTACAGTTACGCACAATTTGAAAGCGACAAAGCTCTCGTGCGCGCGCGCGCCCTTTCCCACTTTCGACTTTTGGCTGGGATTGACGTAGACGCGAGAGGAGGAGAGAGGACCAAGGACAAAGACGGAGAGAAAGAGATAGAATGTCAAACAAACCGTGGACGAAGCGCGAGAGCAAGAGAAACGCAATAGAGAGACGACGAACGACGAACGGGTAAGCAGTTGGAACGTCAAGTGGGTAGGAGGGACGGAGGAGGAGGAGAGGCGCGCAGAAGGAGTCGAAGTCTCGCTGCTCCTCGAGGGTGGCATAGATTATATTTCCCGTGTCATTTACCCTCTGACTTAGACCGATGACATTTCTCCAGTTCCTTCAGAAATTCAGACGCGTGACGGCTCTTTCTCTTCGTCTCTCTATCTTTATTCCTCTCTCTCTCTCTCTCTCTCTCTCTCAGTCTTTCTACCACTAGCTCGACGATATATACATCCCCTCGAGCCGCGAGTTTAAGCTTTGATTCGCCTCTCGTCGATGAGAAGCTTCAAATAATCGAACAATGTAGCGAGACCTCGATATAAAGCATCCTTGAAAGTTCCAGACGTAAAACATAATTGTTGCAGCTAGCGTTAATTTTTTAAATTCCTAACAAATTATTTAAAATAGACTTTTCTATGAATTGCGTATATTTAAAATATTCTTTATAACATACTGTAAATATTTTTTAAAGTTTTAATTCATAATCCACTATATAGTATTAAAAATAATTATCCATTCAAAATGTTTAGTAAAATATTCTTAAACTCATTCTAACTGCTGCTGTTAACCCATTAACGCCGAAGCGACTATTCTGGAGTATTCGAAGAAAGAAACATGTTCTTGTCTACATAAAGCGACAAAAACGATACCCTCACAGGTAAAATGAGCTGTTCTTTCGAATACCAGTGTTAGTTTTTAGTTATCACTCTTCCTAAGGTGAAAATACCGTGTGAATTGAAGAAAAAGTAAGAAAAAAACGTTGTGGGACAAATGATAGAAATAATCTGTTCTATAGCTCAAAAATGGATTTTTTTTTACTTGTTATGATATAAAATTAACAATCCTTACTTGTAGTGCATAGTGGTGAAATTGCCAACCCCTAGCAATTATTCTTATAAATTTTTCACATTTTTTTACTATTTCTTCAATTCACACCGCATTTTCTTCCTACGTGAGTGTTAGCTCAAATCTAATACTGGGATTCGAAAGAAGAGCCCATTTTACCTATAGGGTATCGTTTTCATCGCTCTATGTAACCGAGAACATGTTTTTTGCTTCGAGCGTCCCAAAATAGTCGCTTCGGCGTTAATGAGTTAACTTATTTCACAATATTTCAGTGAATCCCGATTTTTCGAAATCACTTTGAAAAAATCGCCTGAATTCCGTGGATAAGCTATTTCCGTGGTACGCGCGCTTGCGTTCGCAAAATATTAATCACTAGCCGATGCAGCTCCTTTCATCCAAGCCATTCTCTCTCCCTATCCCGAAAAGCTTCTCTCTCTCTCTCTCTCTCTCTCTCTCTCTCTGACGAACGAATAGCTGCACGAACGAGTGCCGGTGAAAAGCAGCAGCGGCAGCAACAGCAGGAGCAGGGCATTGGGAATAGGAAGCGCTGACAGGTCGGCGGCAGCGGCGTAAATATCCGCAAGAATTAGCGAACGCAAAGTTGCATCCACGCGCGCGCGGCAGCAGCGCTGGAAAGTTGCAGAGGAACGAGCTGCTGCAGAGGGAGAGAAAGAAGAGGGATACGGGTACGGCAGAGGGAGCGAGAGAGAGAGAAAGAGAGAGAGAGAGAGAGAGAGAGAGAGAGAGAGAGAGAGAGAGAGAGAGAGAGCAGAGCCGAACAATAAGCAATAATACGTAATGCAATTCAAACGTTGAGACTGGCAATAGTCGGGGCTGCGGCGGCGGAGCGACGGCGCTCGGGGCCACAATGGGCCGCCCCGGGAAAATGCAAGCCAGGCATTTCCGTGAAACGGCCGCAAAACCGGGTAGACAGGGTTATAGGGAGACGAGAGAAAGAGACAATCGCGTGCAATACTGCACACGCGCGCGCGCCCGAGTTTTGTCTTTTACGCAATTTTGTGTATAGGCGCACTAGCGTGCAAGAGTGTAGTGGAAGTCGCGTATACACGCGGTGCAGATGATTACGCAATCGCGATGCTATACGCATTATATCGCCACGTCTCCTTTCATTCTCGCGAGATGTGCATTTGCTTCTTCCTCGGATTCTTCCCGGCGCAGTGGTCCGATTATTATCGTGTCCGCGCAGCTATAGCAAGCCTACTTTTTCTCGTTTGATAAATCTCGGCAATTATGTGTTATCATTTCTCCGGGACACTGCAGCGTGGATCCGGGTAAAAGAAGGCGAATGCGAATGAAGACGGAGAGAGAGAGAGAGAGAGAGAGAGTGCGAGGGAGAAAAAGAGAGAGAGAGAGATTGAAAAGGCCTGGAGAGAAAAGGCAGAGGAGTATGTGTAAGTGTAACGTGGTACGCGAAATGACTCACGTCGCGGGGCTCTTATCCTTGATCGCAGCTCGTTAGCAAATTGGGATCAATGGCTTTTCGTCTCGTGCATAATATTCGAGCTCTCGCACACACACACGCACATACATAGACAGAGACAGGCTGAGTCTCCTACCGCGGCATTCAAGATTATCAACATATCGGACTATGCCTCGGCGACGATGCTGTACACGACTTTGTGGGTGGATGAGAGAGAGAGAGAGAGAGAGAGAGAGAGGGAGAGAGAGACTGCGAGGGCGAAGCCAAGGAGAGCGAGAGAGTAGGGATCGTCTTGTTAAAAGTAGCTTGCCTCATTGCCTCCAATATCTGTTGGTTTGCTTTCTGCATCCTCTCTCGCTCTCTCGATCTCTTCTCTGCGGGGCTGAAAGCCCAAGGGGTGAGGTTTGAGAAGCGAGCATCTCAATAGCCACTCAAGTTCTCTCACTCTCTCTCTCTCTCTCTCTCTCTCTCTCTCTCTCTCTCTCTCTCTCCACGTGGCGCGTCATCTTGTTACACGCGCGTATAGCTGTGAGTGTGTATGTGGGCATACACGAGTATATACACGAGAGGTAGATGAACGTGCGTGTATGTGCGATAGGGAAATTTTCGTCTGCCGACTGCTTCCCGAGTTTCTTGGAGGATTCTCTGATATTTGAGTGTATTATCTCGAGTATTTCGCTCGCTTCAGAAAATTGTCAATAAAAGGCTTGCTTTTCTTCGTAATATTGTCGCGTTTGCGATACGTGGAAAATGTTTTATATTTTGTCAGTAATTTTTTTCCTTCGTAGCTTGTTACGTTAACGAGTTTGCATGCTAATATTGAATGTATTCTGGATAGATTCTGTCAAAGACCTCTTGTGCAGTGTTATTTATAGCAGATACGATCTTTTGATGGATATTGTCTTGTGTACCATTTGGGCATTTTTCTTATTCAAATTGGCATCGCTAAATTTGAATGCCACAAGTGCACACAAGCTATAAGACGCTTCCACCCTATTCACGTAAACTTTAGGATAAACAGAGCGTGGATCGTTAAATTAGAATCGCTGGTCATATTATTCCTGCCTTCGCAAGATCTCGTATCTTCTCCCAAAGTATATATACACACATATAACAAGTGACTATAGGGGATTCGCGGTAATACACGTCAAGAGTAACAAAAAAAAAAAAGAAATACAGACATCTACCCTCGATTTCCCTATTGGCAGTCGTCGAGGGGGAGAAGATCATGCGCTCCTCTCATATACATATATGCAAAAAATAGCCGATGCTGGTATGTACGGTGAGACTAACGAAACTATTAGCTGCACGAGCTCCGTATCTCGCCTCCGGCTGTTTGTTTCGCGTATCTATAGTCCGGGGCTAGTATCAAAGGCTGGAAGGGCCGAAGGATCTTCGACCGACACCTCGGGGCCACACAAAATATAATAAAAATATCATTGCATCGTCTTATCGCGGCCCTGAGAGGAGCTGAAGGTGGAAAAAGAGCTGAATAAAATTGGGAAGATTGGACGGGACGTCGAGAAGAGCCCGAGGCCGTAAGGAGACCCCATACTCGAGCGCTGTATCGAATTCCGTGTGCCAACTCCTGCAATAATATGCTAGGAGAGTCGAAATCTGATGGCGATTTGAGTAAACGATCTACCTATAAAGTATTCTTATGGTGTTCTACTATTGCCCTGTTTCGCTGTCTTATTTTTTACAGTTATTTTCTTTTTTCGAATCCTTCAATAAAACCTGGAATAACTGAGTGTAATAGAGTTTTTGAATCTGTGTGCGTTTGTTTGATTGTCGCGAGGAGTAAAGCAAAATAAGTCATGATTTGGGATTTCCATCGCCGCGACAGGGAGTCAGGAATTTGCTTTAAAAATTAGGGACGCGAGAGCTGGCAAAGAAAATGCCGAAATTTGCAAAGCGTCGCGTCGATCTGTCGAAATTTATCGGTCGCTCCGGGCAATTAGGCAAATAAGCAGTCTAACGGCGAACTAGAAGTGGAAGTGGAATGGATAGAAGGGTGTAAGGACAAACAATCTGCCTTTCTCTCTGTCTCTCTTCTCCACGCCATAGGCTTTCTACGCATTGCAGAGAGAGCGTTATCTGACTTCCCTTCTCTCTCTCACTCTGTCTCTTTCTCTCTCTCTCTCTCTCTCTGGTTCTCTCTTTCAGCAGCAAGAACATTTCATTTGTTCATCCCTCGTTTTCTCTTCTACCGCACGCGAGCGCACATTCTCTCATTCTACAACGAACACCCTTCGGATTCGAAACACCCTCTAATTTGCTCCTGACGGCCTACGCCGCCGAACCACCGTCTCTCTCTCTCTCTCACACACACACATACACTCTCTCTTTCTCCCTCGTTCGGTAGACGATCCCCAGATATTCTCGGATGACACACTGAAGCAGCACCTAAACTTTGGTCGATCGAACGCAAACTTCAGTACAGTTGCACTGTTTCCCTCTCGCAAACTGTTGCAATCGATAACTGATTTACTTACTTTATTCCGTTATTCTTTGGTGGCTTATTATTTACGAAATGCAATACTCTTGAAGCACACATGATGCATGATTTATTACTAATCATGCTATTTTGAATATTAATTACTTTTATTTAAAATTATATAAAATATTTAGTATTTACAATATAATAGTTACAGAATACAGTTTTCGAATGTCTTATTTTTTTATCTTATGGTCCAAACCATTTTGCACAAGAAGTAAATTTATATTTTTGATTTCGCTGTAAAATAATTTTCTATAAAAATAAAGTAGTAAAACGATAGAAACTCGAATCGTAAGCATTTAATCTTGTTTACAATAGTTTATGTAGTGAAAGTATATAAGTTATATAAAAGTTCCATTTATACTTACGAGGAAAACATACGTTAGCATTGAAAAAAAACTGACAATCGGATTAACGAATGTAAAAAGATCGTCCAATTTTCTCGTAAATAATCCAATGAGGAGCGAAATCCAGTCCCCGAGTAGGAAACAAGTTAATTAGAAATGAGAAAATTACGCTATTCGGAGAAAAAAGCGTGTGCCGTGCCAACGGCTCACGTGTCGCGAGGTTCGAATAAGAAGGAAAAAAAGTGTCCGACCGAGGCGATGCCTGTAAATTCCCATTCGGCTTGCCGATATCTTGATCGGTGCGGCAGCGGCAGCGTCTCATCGGGCTTGTCGCGCGAGCCGCGCTGCACTGCACACGCACTAGCCTCGTAATAAAATTGCGCGCACCGATAATTGCCGACTTTTTTTGCGCGAGAGTCGGCGACGATCGACATGCTGCATACGAGGAAGCACAGAGCAAATCCATAGCAAGAAAGTCAAGTGTTGTGTGCGTACACTGTCGGAGTTGGATATATAGACGAAGTTTCCGATTCGCGGAATGAAAATTGCCGATCAATTTAGCAATTGACCTGAAATTCCGCCATAATAAAGCGCGATTTCGTCATTTCGTATGCGGTTCGCACTGCTCGCAGTTCTTTCTCTCTGTACTATCGATGCCGACAAACGCCCGAACGCATTTTACTATTATTAGAACGAATTCTTCCGCAGAACTGGAATCGAGTCGTTATACGACTGTAGCGCTTGTTTTTTTTTATTTCTTATGGGAATGCGAGGCGTTGCTCGCGTTCAACCAAACCATTCACACGATATTGGACATTAGAAATGAAAGTTCAAACATCGGATTCTTGAAAACAATATTTTATTTCTCTAGAGCCGACATTACTTTGAAAAACTAAATTCATTTTTCTTTCATTCGTTATTTAAGAATAGTCTTTTATTTATATTTTTGCTTCGATACTTTGGACCAAAGTACACAAAATAATTCAATTATCGCGATAACGAGGAGGATAATTCTGCAATATGATAATTTCGTAATTAAAGCCGAACCGTGCAAATAATATATTGATGAATTCGTAAACTCTTTCCCGGCCGGATAATCATCGGTGCGTAATGAGAAAAGTCATTTACGTTTGTTTCTTTTTCTTTTTTCTGTGCTCGCTCCTCTTTTCGAGTGCACTGACGTTCGCTTATATATATACTTTAACTAGGATGTTCGACAGCAGCGGCCTCGAAGGCCATGCACCTTGAGTTTCCGGACTGCTGAGTAAGATCGCGTGTTTGCGCGCTCGCGGGCCGGGAGAACGAGGAGGGAGAAAAAGGGTCCGGAGAGTAATTAAGTTCTCGCGAGGCAAGACAGCTTTATTCCTCCGCGTGTCATTATTTGCGCATTGGTGCACTGTTATGACCCAACGCACCTTATACTCTCTCTCTCTCTCTCTCTCTCTTGCTTTTGCCACGTACAGAAACACGCAGATATATATACGTTGCACCCTTGAGTGAATATTCACAAGGCCATTTTGCAGCCTTTAGCCGCGAGTCCGCGCCAGATTACCGTTTCTTCCCCGCTAAGGCCAAGCTGGCAGCTGGAAAAGTGCGTCCGCACGCGCACGAGCAATAATAAAGATGTGCGCGGCGGTGGCCTCTCTCGATCTTACCTCTTTGCATCTCGCCCTCATAACGTTTATATGAAGAACGGACGACTCTCGCGGCTGCTCTCTTTCTTTATCTTTCAATGAAAAGCGCGACAGATGAAAAGTTTTTATTAAATGAATTAAATCGCGACTCGCGTGCGGTCTCAGCACTCGCATCCGTCTGTTTGCGTACGTGTGAGCGTGTGTGCCTATGCAAAATGCTCGCACCGTAACTTCTGCATGCACTTATTCAGAAATTCTTGTCCATTACGTCTTTGTAACGTACAGAAGTTTTGATGCCCTTACCGTACTCTTTATATGTGCGCACTGCGCACTGGCATAAAAGCCAACGTTTGCGTGTAATTAAAACAAAGCTTGAGCGTCGCATCAGTGTGTGTCGCGGGTTTTCATTAAAATCTCCGGATCGATCGTCCACCGCGACGGCTCCGGCAATGAAAATTCATAATTGCGCGAGATGGTCATTTCTGCATCCACGTGTCTTTCCAGCAGCAGCTGTTTAATAAATAATGTTGCAGAGTACGGGTGACGGGCGGCGGGTGGCTGCGGATCAAGGAGCTGAAAATGCCTTTTTTCCTAAATTCCGCAAGATCTATTGCGCAAGGCTCGGCGAGTTGCCGCTGCAGCAGAGGACGGATTTATCGCTTGCGATCTATAATTCGCTGCTTTTTGCCGCGCGTCCAAGTTCAAGCCCTGGGGCGTGAGCGCGGCAAGGAGACACGCACGTACACACACACACACACACACACACACACACACTCATACACACCCAGGCACACACGGACAAGCGGCACATCGCACATCGTCGGCCGCTTTGTGCACCGCTCACAATCGTATGATCGGGCTCGCTCGGTTTTTTCGCGGCTCCGCGCTCTCGCGCATCGCTCACGTATATAGCTGACCAAGACTGTAGACCGAGAGAGCAGAGAGCAGAGAGTAGAGAGAGAAGGAACGACTTAAATTGATGCGAGCTGCGAGCGAGCGAAACGGACGCGCGAGTCGTCTGGTCTCTCGTCTCGCCTCGGCACAACTCGCCTCGCTTCTCTCTCTCTCTCTCTCTCTCTCTCTCTCTGTGTCTGTTCTGGAAGAAAAAGCGCTAAGAAATCGCGCGAGGGAAAGAAGAAGCGCGCACGAGTAATTAGCGGCATGGATTCGTTGCCGGATGGTTGACTGCCTGTGTATGCATTGCCAATCGACAGCCCGAGATCTCTGCGATACACATGTACCGCGGCTGCTACTGTGCTTTTTTTTTAATGGCTGGTAATTTTTTTTCCAGACGGACTTTCTTGAAAACAACAACCATTAGCGATTTTATGGAGTGTGGGATTTTGAAAGCTGTTATGATATTTTTTTTCACTAGATTATATAAGAGAAATGTACTAGATCAAAGAGAATGGAGGTGATTAAAAAACTGTTTATGCGTATTCTATTTTAGAACACTTTTTATTTTTAAATGAGAAAATTTTTCAGCAGAATTCTTACAAATCACTGCAAATTCAAATAATTAATAGTCTACTGATAAAATTCATTATGGAAAAAGATTTGTGACTGTATGCTATGGTAATACAGTTCAGAAAAACTACAGAAATTCAACTTACTTTCAAATTAACACTATAAATATCATAATTTTTTTTATCGAACGTTATATATTTTCGAAGATTTACATTTGTAGTGAACAACTAAACAAATAACAATTTTTTTAATGAAAACATTTAGAATAATCTTCGGTTCATGGACTAATGTTTCCCTTCTATCGTATAAGAACCCAATGTCCGATAACACTAATCGCTGGCATTTTTTAAAATAATTCTTGAACTCATTTGATCGCAGATCTTAATTTTCCAACTTGGTCAATTCTTCTACCAATAGTATAAAGTACCATTAAACTGCCATTAAATTTCTCGGTTAATTTAAAGAAAAACGTCGCTGTTTATGAAAATATGCGGAGTGTTCAATTGCTGCAGCATTTACGAGCTCGTGCGTGAATCGGCTTAACGAGCAGCAATTAACCGAAAAATGCCGATACTCGAATACCAAAGAAAACGCGAAAGAGGAGGAGAGCTATATACAGAGGGGGGAAAGAGCCCCTTAATACGTTCAAGGCTCGAACTAAAAAGCCTGGCCCGAGTCGTATATGCAGAGGCAGTCCGCACGCGACGATTGCACGAGTTAATCGGTTTCGATTGCGAGGATGACGTAGGCCGTGCCGACATCCGCGATGATAAGGATCGCTTTGCGCTCTCTCTCTTTCTCTGTCTCTCTCTCTGTCCATATCGCGATCCGAGCTCCTTCAACTTCTGTGGGCCGAGGTATAATTTGCCTCGGAAATTTATATTTGCGACCGGATGCACTGCAGCTCTCTTCTTCACGACGTTGAGAGACTTATGTACGCACAAGCAAGATAAAGACAGAAACAGAGAGACAGAGAGAGAGAGAGAAAGAGAGAGAAAGAGAGGGAGGGAGGGAGTCTTCACTGGCTCTTTTCATTTCATTCGTCCCGCTGCTAATTCAATAAACCTCTCGGCCAGCTAACTCTCTCTGTCTTTCTCTCTGATGCAGCTGCAGGCCGATGACTGCACCGAGCCGCCGAGCTTTTTTGTCTCATTAAGGAGAGTCGCACTCTACGGGGAATAATAGATTTTCGGGGAACTAACACCACAGCAGCCGCAACAGCAGCGGCTTGGGCCGCCGCTACTCGAGAGATTTATGAAGACGATCCACTTTATACGAGAGCGCGTATGGGCGCAAAAAACGGCAATGATACAAAAGAAAGAGTGCGCAGGCGGCGGCGCGAGTTGCAGTTGCAGTCGCTTGATTTTTGCTCGACTCGCGCAGCTGACGTTTTATTTTCGAGCCGTAGCGGTGGGATGATGATCAAGCGCGCGGGGATATATGCATGTGTGATGTGATGTGAAAGGGTCGAACTGCAACGAGTGCTTCAGCCATAGATTTTTCACCGTGCAAAAGCCTCGATGTTGCTCTCGTCTATAGGTATATATAACGAAATGGCTGGGCGAACGAGTGTACGGGGGAGGATATCGCGGCATATTTGTTTGGTGTCAGTTGCCTGGCGCCCAAGAGTCAGAGAGAGAGAGAGAGAGAGAGAGAGAAGAGAGAGAGAGAGAGATAGCATGAAAGGAGCATACTCGTGTATATATATGTAGGCTTCGCTGGTGCATGTGTAGCCATCGCATATAATGTGTCGGTTCGCGACGAGAACTTCGCTAGTATAGCGAAAGAGCGACCAGAGTGCCGGAAAAGTATGACATGCGCGTGTGTGTGGGTCTGTCTGTGTGTGTTTGTGTGGATGCCCTCGCTAACGATGTCCGAGTTCTCTCTCTCTCTCTCTCACTCTACACTTGCTCGCGTTCGCGTTCTCCATTCAGAGGCTCGCGTTGTCGCTTGCCACGATTCGGCCTGATATCGACAGTCCCGCCCTCCACGTTCTCTACCCATACGTATGTGCAGCAGTTATATTTCGCTGCCTCGCTATATGTGTTTTAGTTCCTCTCTCTCGGGGTGAGCGAGCGCGCATATACGCGAAATGTCAAGCTGCAAGTGACACGTACGCGAGTGCGTGCAGGCCTAAACAATAACTTTGCTTCTCTCTTTTTTTTCTCTCTCTCTCTCCTGCCCCGCTCTTGTCAGCCTCTCGGATATTCGACTTCCCCTTCCTTGCATATATGTGGGCATGCATATACAACTGTACGTGTAATCGTAGGCCCGGTCAGCCTTTCATTTTTATGTTATAATCTTGTATATCGGAGAGTTATTTACTGTTAAATATTATCGTTTTGATTCTTTGACGGTTTGCGTCCGAAACAATCATTTAAAAGATTACGATATTTAATATGATAGTTTCAACTATTAATTTTAATGTAATGCATTCTATACATGTAAAGATTATTTTAAATCATATAAAATTAGTAAATGAACAGACTTAAGATTATGCTTGACTAATTTTCAAACTGGTTGCGAAAACGTATAAGTATGTGGCGTAATCTGCATGCATACCAATCTTTGCTCCCATCAATTGCTGAATGTTGAATCTTGTATTTGTACTTGGTTGCATCATTCTGAGCAGAAATTTAATCAGATTCCACATAATTATTATCCCTGAAAATCTTTGACCCGAAATTCAAATATGCCGGAGAATGTAGATGAACTCGAGCAGATCTGAGCGAGAATGGAGCACCGAAATAAATCGAATTCGAAATTCTCGTCGGCTAAATATCTCGCCATATACGAGTAGAAGGCAAAGAGGCCATAGGTGAATATTACGGAATTACGTATTCAAGCAATACAGGGCGAACGGAAAATCTTTAGCCGGAGGTAAAATACGCGCGGCGTCCTCGAGGCCCCCGAGTAGATCCATACACATACGTACACGCACGTATTATATATATTATAGTCCGAGGTTCGTTTTGCGTTCTCTCTCACGCTCTCGCGCGCGCATTTTCATATTTCACTTCAATTTCCACTTGAGCCGGTGAACAGGCAACGCGAGCTAGAAGCAGCAGCAGCAGCAACGGCGCACTGCGAAAGGTCGGATACTCATGCGGAATTCATAGGGTCGAGCGATGGCGAACGGGCTCACACTCGCGGAATTTACATCTGCGTGATGCAGCTGGTGGTGGTAGGGGGGAGCGAGATAGAGAGAGACAGAGAGAGAGAGAGAGAGAGAGAGAGAGATACGAGGCTCGGCTCGTGAACGAGCAGTGACGAGACCCGGTTATAGTGCGTCCGGGGAATATCACGGGGATGGCTAAATTATTTAGTAGTAATTACTAGCGACGCTTAATGATGCGCGATGCACGTCCAGCGTGAAAAGTCCTGTTTTGCGTGAAGGGTTCGCTCTCGCTCTTGCTCTCTCTCTCTCTCTTTCTCTCTCTCTCTCTCGCGTGTTCTGTTTATGTAACGCACTTCTAGCTGCCTTTTTATGACTATGGCTCGAGCTCACCCCGGATATGATATTTGCAAAATTTTGCGGGAGAAGAACTTTAGAATCGCGTGATAACGTTTGTAAATTATTTATTTAAACTTTTGCTGGATAGCTTTTATTTGTTTTTTTTTTCGGGTGGTGATATACACGGTGATGCAATCAATTTAAATAATTATAAGCTTTTTTCGAAATAGAAAATTTTTCTGTTAACTTGTATTTTGCATACCAAACTTTTCCATTTTATCCATTGGTTAACATTTGTAATAGCTATAATTCATAAATCATATATATATATCATATTTCAAAACTCAAAAGATTCAATAAACAAATGTTGAATAAAATAAACTTTATACCGATATTATATGTTGCTTTAGAATCTCACAAAGTTGATACTAGTATCGCCGAGCTTGTTATTTGGTCCAAATTATCATCATGAACATCCATTTCTTTACACGTCGCATCCAAAATTAACGAAATTATCATAAATTACATTGCATATCAGTATTTCACGAACAGACGCAATAACGATGGACTAATTAAATCCGCGCGGCGCGTTACTAAAAAAGAACGGCCAACAGCTCGGCTATGGCAATTTGATCCGCAAGCCGTATTGCAGAAACTAATAAAGCCGTTAAGCAAGTGTCTCCTAATTAAGCGCGGGGTAAACGCGCGTGTCCGTAGCGGGCCGCGCGCTGATCCGCTTAATAATCCTACCGGCGCACGGTAGCCGGGGCGAAAGGTGCGAACGACGGAATATCGCTTGGTCTCCAATTTGCCAAACGTATCGGCGATTATCGCGCACGCCGACGTCATTTCACCCGATAACATAGTGGCACGAGAGCAACGCAATCTCGTCCGTCAGTGAACATGCACACATATTACAGTGTGTGGCGATAACATCGGTTCGGAAGAGACGGAGAGAGCGAGAGAGAGAGAGAAAGAGAGAGTTGCGACACTTATAATGCAAATTAGCGCAGCAGCAGTAGTATATAGCGGGGGCCACTCGAGTCCAGCGCGTCGACAGAGTAATGTAACGCGCGAATAAATAGCAACAACTGGTAAACGCCAAGAGCGTATAGAGTAGCAGCAGCAGCGGCGATTCTGTCAAATGCGCCGCGGCAAAGCTGGAAAATCGCATAAAGCAGCGTGGGCGTGACTGGGCGTTATGCTTCTGATGGAAATATTGACTATTAACGCGAATACCGGGAATGCGGCGGCGGCGGCGGCGGCGGCGGCGGCTCGGCTCTCGTTTCGTGTGTATCATTGAATTGCGCGCGCGCTTGCGCCCATAAATATGCCCGATGGACCTGTATGAACTCAGCTCGCACGCCTGGCGATACTCTCGCACCGCGCGCGCTTCACACTTTTGATTTATCCCCATATGAGCAGAGCAGAATCAGAGAGAGAGAAAGAGGGAAAGATATGGCAGCGAGTGGCTTGCCGAAAACTCGCCGCGATGAGTCCATTGGATTCCGCCGAAAACAACCAGTTCTGTCCGATGACGAATTGGCCCTCTTCGCTCCCGCGCGCGACGCGAACTCGTTGCCGACTGCATACGGATTATCATTAGCGAGTACTGCGGTCGCTTGCGTCCTCCACGATCCGCGGACTATAGCTCGCACAGCCCTAAAATATATACTTTTCCCGTATTCCACAGCTGTCAAACGAGCTGCGTTCGCGACGGTACTTCATCTCGCTATTTACATTATTACTGCGTATGTAATGCCGGGATTATGGTTTTTGTTCGGGCATGTTCTGACAGTTTATTACTAGAGGGTCTCGTGTTTATAACTCACATTTTATTTACAGTGAAGAAAAGTTTTTACTTTCTTTTATTTTATCAAAATTAACTTTTACAGATTTTTCTATGGAAGAAAGTAAATAAAGTGAGTGCTTGTCTGTCTGAAAACGACACTTGAGCTTCTTAAACTTTCAATCCCCTATGAAAATTGAAAGGGTTGTTGGAAACTATAGTTTTCCCTTGCGAATTAGGAACGTTCAATCGTAATCTAAAACGATTTGCTTTCTCACCCTTCTGCCGGAGCGGCTCTGCGATCCTCCTTAAACGAAACAAATTACGCTCTTTGTAATTACAAAACTTGAAGCGATTAGCAGGAGTCTCCCCAATTAATTATTCAAATATTTCTATCAAGCCCTCCATTGTACAACAAAATCGTTAAAATCTACAGGAAAAATGTATAAACAGTTCCATTGGCGTCAAACGAATCATTAACGATTCAGAGAAAACGGGAGAGCAAATGGAAGGTGCAAATCGCTCGTGAGTAATCGTTAATTGCCGCCGCTGAAAAGAGTCAAGCGCAACTCGGCCCATTGACGCGTGCAAGATACGCCGGTTATGCAGCTCCCGCGCCCGTCTTATAATTTATATAACGTATTCGCGATTTCGCTCGCTCGATTGCTCCGCTAATTCATCTGCGAGGAGGAGTGAAGCATCAGCTCGTCGTTGACGGCGGCGACGGCGGCTTCGACTGCACAAATGATACACGTTCAGTTCCGCGGCAGAATTAATAAACAGTCGCGCGGGGAGGGGAAGAGGTTGATATGAAGAGAGTTCGTATTGAAAAAAAGGGCATCGAAATAAAGGAGCTACGGTGAGGTGGGTGAGGGGGAAGAACGGGGGTAGGGAAGGGTCGCGCTCGGCGTTGTGACTAATGACGTATTTACCGCTTACGAGAATCAAGTCGTCGAGTATACGCGTTATAGCGGTTCGTTAAAATTTACCCTATAAGCCGCGGGAGACGCGCGCGACGTCGAGGCATTCAAGCGCGGACATAATGAAGCGCGGCGTCGCTCTATCTCGCGTTCAATGCGCGAACGGGGGAGATATATCGCGACTGACTCCCCGTTGCAGCAGCACCAGCTACAGCAGACTGCAGCCGAGGTCGCCTTTTCCAATAACGACCGATTGCGCCTGCTCGACTGCGAAACGAGAGGCAAAGAGAGAAAGAGAGGAGCGAGCGTGAACGTTCAGCTGCATATAAATTCGTTATCGTCTCTCCTCTTCCTCTTCCTCCCCTGCCTATGTACGATGTGCACACTGCAGCCCACTCCTCTCTCTCACTTTTCGCAACTCGCTCTCTCTTTCACGCGTATACCTTCGCGCCATTATCACGAAGCTGCATTCATCGAGCTTTCGTATGACGTCTATTAGGCGCTGATCTCCCGCGTGCGCTTCCCTCCCTTGTATACACGCGCTTATCGGTGCGGATATTCGGGAAATTAAACGAATTTTAGCCATGATCGGTTCGCGCACTTGTTGCGCCGCGCAAACGAGAGTAGATCACTTGATATTATTATTTCTTGCGTCCCGTTCGCTTCTTTCGCTTCGGAATATATATTGCAGAATTAACGCGCTTCATAAATTTCGATCAACGGTGCGAAGTTCTATAAATATTCAGCATCGCAAGATACAAAGGCTAAAAATAGCAAATTAACCATGGAGCTTTATTCGTCTCGAGACTCGAACAATAAAGAACCGCGCGCCTCGCATTGAATTGTAAACAAGGCAATCGATATGAAGTATAGTATAGAGTGTGTGTATATAGAACGTAATAAAACCGAATGGCCTCGTGTCTCTCGCGGTGGCGTTTATCGCAATTGGGCTCAATTGCGCGTATATTTTCGCACTTGTCGTCCCTCGGCGCGCGGGTCGGACGCATCGATAGCCGTCCGATTGGCCATAAATCATCGTGATGGTAGTGCGCCTGACGATCGCACGGATATTGATGCGATTATCAATAATTTCCTGTCTGCGAGTCATGGCTGCTGGTGCTAGTGCTGGTGCTCGGCCGATAACGGCGGTGGTGGCGACAGCGGCGGTTCACCGTCTATTTACACGATCACGTGCGGGAGGCAAGAGGGTCATACGCCGATGAACGCGCGAACCTGTAAGCTCGTCGCTTCCCATATTTCGAGCACTTTACGCTTTCTCCCTATTAAGCGGCTCTCGCTTATTCGCCGAACTTGCTTTTCGCTCGGCTTTACGCCTCTGTATAAACGTCGCAGTGTTCCTTGATTATTTCATTAGATGAATAAGCGCTCGGCTGATATAGGCAGCTCCTTTGTTGGCATGGATTTGGGACGATATCGATTATCGAGATTGATTTGCTCGAGTAAAATCTACAAGTGTAAGTACAAATCATTATTCGATAGAAAGCATGGCGTATTTCATTTTTATACACTTATGCAGTCAATTATTTTTATTACTCGGTCAAATTTGTATGCTAGAAAAAAAGGGGTGTGTTTTTAAAATAACAAAGCCATTCGTTTAAAATGTCAGACTGTAAAAAATGCATGGTCAAACGATGCGGCTCCTCGTATTTATGAGAAAAAGCGCAAATAATAGGAATAATTCGGCTACAAACTGGCGGCGAAAAGCGACGATTTAATGTGCCGGAAAAAAGCTTAACGATTAATACCTCGTGATTTTTCAAATCACGGCCCCGCTGCTCTATACGCTGGGAGCCGCTGCACGCATCACGAGCAAGGGAAGTGCGAAATACGAATTGTTGCAATGGCGGGGCAACGCTTGTCCCGTTTATACGCAGTGGGGTAAATAGAGAGAGGGGCCGGGG
>UELU01137941.1:51992-69106 GCA_900490025.1 Megastigmus dorsalis | reverse complement strand
GGGGGGGGGGGGGGGGGGGATGCTTGATGTTGGTAGTGGTAAAATTTATACCGGATGCCAGCCACCTAATAACGATATTGCGTTGTATAAACTCTCTCTCTGGCGCGAGCGCAGTCGCGAGATAAAGAGCTTGCGCCGCTCACTGCGAGGAGAGAAAGAGAGAGAGAGAGAGAATGGGCGAAGCACATTAAAAGCACCGTCATGGAGCGAGTATAAATAATACCGGCGGTCATTTCCGATGCCGTATTTAGTTTATTAGCGGGCTGCGGACGAGTCCCGGCCCGCCTGCCCGCGATTTTTCGGCCTTTCCGTCGCGCGTATAACAACCGCGGCGAGCAGCGCGACCCGCTGAATTACAGGATACTGTTTAGTGCGAATCGAGCGCCGGCCGCAGCGCAAGCGTGGGAGTGAGAGAGAGAGAGAGAGAGAGAACGGTAGTAGAGAGCTTCTCCTCCCGGAAGCGAGTGCTTTATGGGAGCGATGAAAATCAGCGCCGCGGCCACTGGCTGGGCCATTTCTCTGAATTCGTATATCGGCCGCCGAGCTCAAAAGGCCCGCGATATTCCTCTACTTCTATTATTAAACGCTCGCTCTCGCGCACATGAGCGTGCGCTGAGGCATTTTTAATTGGTGCCCGCGCCAATTAGCTGCTGGTCGCGTATTAGTCCTATGGCAGCTCGTTCTGTATAATCAATTTTTCGAGTGAGCAAAGGGACGTCGAGCGATCGTAAAACCAGTCTATTTATCGCTGCGGAAGGTCTCCCTGCGAGTCTTTTTTTCGAAGACAGTTAAAAAGGGAGAGCGGAGGAAAGGCAGAAACCAAGCCAGATATGGCTGCTCGATCGTGTTTATATGAGCGACTATAACGAGTGTGTCGCGTCTCTGCAGTCGAGTTCTGGGTCTTCTCGTAAACGGAAGCTGCGTAGGCGAGCCTCTCAAACATTCAGATTCTGTAAACACGGCGCAGAGGAATATCAAGTGGTAGTCGCTCGGTTTGCCTAAGTAATCCCCGAATCTTTGAATGTTGAACTTGTTTGGTCTGCGCCAGCCCGACTCCCTCTCTGGAAACGCCTTTCGAGTTCGAACTTCTGTTTCCATAAGAAGGATTTGATCAGTGTCAAAATGCATGCAGGCAAGTGTGCAGTATCTGTGTGTGTATTTCAAAAATGATCTAGTGACCCAATGGCTGTGACTGCAGTTGAGTCGCAGATGTTGGAGGGCAATATTCACTGCCGCCTCGTGCATCTGTTTCCATAAAGCACTCAGCCTTGAACTTTCCCATCACTCTAAGCTCTTCTAATAGTACTTTAAAGAAAGATAATTGCGATATATAGACACATGCTTTCTTTTCCAGTCCGATGAAAAAATTGGTTCTTTAACTGCTTTAATTATACAATTACCAAAATCATTCGCAAACAAAAAATGTTGATCGCCATACGATTATAATATATATCAATAATATTTTTGTGAAAATGATCATTTGCTATATCCTATAATTTTTCAAGAAAAGTTTTTCGAAAAAATCGCAAATCAGCTGCTCAGCACATTCCAGGCACCATCTCCACTCGTCAACAATCGACGAATTCGAAGCCATATACAGTTAATTCAACGATAAACACGCATTCCAGGATAATACACATGGCGCGTAACATTAGTATAGGTACTACACTTACGTAACTCGAATAGTAAACAAAGAGTACATTGTCGACTCGAGTCTCATTCGTCTCCGTAGCTGAAAATATAACAACAGCAGCAGCAGTACAGCAGCACAGTAGCAGCGGGCCATGGAAAATTTTAATTAACATTCGTTCGCGAACCGAGAGGAGAGGTAGGGAGGGACGAGTGAAGCAGGTAGAGCTAAAGTAGGGGACTAACGATTTTGCAATAGAGTCGTCAGAGCAACAGCGCGAACTAGCCCGCACACACACAGAGAGAGAGAGAGAAAGAGAGAGAGAGAGAGAGAGAAGGGAGTGAGAGAACGGATCTTGGGCGAACAATGCGTGCAGTTGCTGTTCGCCTCTCTGTTTCGCTCTGTCTGTCTCTCTCTCTCTTTCTCTCGGGGCGCGGGCGACGTGTCGGCAGATACAATAGTAGTCAATAATACGTGTGATTTGTGCAATAGGCGCCTATTGCAGGCGCAGCCGGCGCCGAGCGCGCGAGAGAGCCTACCATATTCGACGCCGTGAAATCGTTCTGCTTCGGAACACGCGGCACATGTGGCGCACGTCTCTCTCTCTCTCTCTCTCTCTCTCTCTCGTATATACTGCACCGACGCGTATTCGGTATCGTCCTCGTTATTATTACCTTGGGCTGTCTCTCGATACACGCAGTACACACGCCTCCTCCCTCTCCCTCCTATGCATCGACGCCGCCGCCGCCGCGCCATGTCAATTTTCTAATTACTGCCTGCAGAATGCACCGAATGAACTTTGCTGCGTTGCGCAGACTATTGCTACCGGTCGTGGATCTCTCTCTTTATCTCTCTCGGCGACATTTTTTTCAATCTCTCTCTCTCTCTCTCTCTTGGCAATTCTTTTTGTCTTCTCGAGGGGTAGCCCGACGCTTGGTTTTCATTCTTTATATGCGTGCGTTTCATCTCTCGCTTTACATTAAATTAATTTAGTTCGCAATTACTCCTTTCTTCCGTTTTCACAAAAGTCCTCACGCTTGCGCCTATTGTTGCTGTTTACTCAATTAATACCCCAGGTTGTGTGTGAATGTTTTCTTTCTTTTTTTTGCTTTTTTGCTTTCACTCCTTCCTTTGCTCGCGCTCTATGGCCGTTTGAATTGCAAATTCAGCCGTAAATTCTTACGCTGAATTTTTAATTTTGATACGGTGTTACGTGGCGATTGTGCGCTTCATTATCTTTGTTTACGGGCTGCGGCTGCAGCGAGAAGGACTATTTACGCATTCGACACTGCGACCGCCGCGCATAATCTATACATATACCTACACAGCGTATAGGAACGAGCTGCGGACATTGGACTGGCTAAGCTCGAAATTATATTTTTCGACAATGAGAAAAAGCGTCTTCAATAAAGTGGAAAAGAAAGAGAGAGAGAGAGGGAGAGAGAGAGAGAGAGAGAGAGAGAGAGGTGAGAGAGAGAGAGGAAAAAAATGTTATTTATCGTAGCGCGGCACGCCACGCGAGCCCCTTAAAATGTGCAATATCTCATCTGTTTATGAGTACTTCACGTGGCCGGCACATGGAAGAGCTGCTGCTGCTACTGCTACTGTTGCTGCAGCAGCAGCGAAGGGAGCTGCACGAGTCATTTGAATAAAAAAGTGCATTACACAGAGTTGACGCAGCCTGGCTGGATATATCGGGAGGGAGTGAGTCGGGTGTACAGGCTGCACCTCGGGCCATGCACATTGCCGCCGCCGCCGCCGCCGCCACCGCCGACGACGATTGCCGCAGTGCAGCGCTTCGACAATGACGCAACGGGCGAGTATCGACGACACACACACACACACATGTGTACATGCAGGGGTGGACTGCAGCACACGCATACTGCACGTGTATAACTATAAGTATATACAACGCCAGGCTGTGTGCATCGAGTTGCATTCTGTTGTAGTGCGCGTGGATGTGCGAGCCATTTCGCATCTCTCTCTCTCTCTCTCTCTCTCTCTCTCTTGAGTTTATATGCGTGCACGTATAGCGTATATATACGCACGGACATCGGCCGCTATATTGCCGAGCAGTGTGTGTATGTATGCAGTTAGTGCAGGGGGGAGAGGGAGTTTGTCGATATACAAGGGGGGACATAGGGATACATATAATTAACGGAGAGCGTGCTCCATTTCACACATCGCGCGCCGTGTGATCGCGTCACACGCCCGACGCCTTCGCATCGCTCGCTGCTGCCGCTGCTGCTGCCGCTGCTGCCGGTGCATGCAGCGCCGAGCAATTCTCTGCTTGGCTTGCACCATCGATTTCGACCTCGCTGCCGCTGCTTCAACAGACGACTGCCACGTTTAATCGCTTCTGCGCTCGCATTTATTTTTTACTCATTTATTTTAATCGTTTAATTATACTTTTTTCGAACGATTTTATTTCAGATTTTTTTTTGTATCCAGAGCTGGCTTGTTTCAATATTTTGAATCATTAGATGGTCAGCTTACTGTAGGTAGATCATTTTTTATTCTACATTTTATTGAAGTTTATCTCAATTAAAACTAAAACAAATAAAACTGGATAATTTAAAACCAAATAATAGTGGTAGTATCGTGATTCAAAAATGGTTTTTATTCTTTATTTCTATTAATAATATTTGTTTGAAATTGATTAGCGGTTTTAAAGCAAAAAATATTTTCTGATAATGCAGAACCGTTTTATACAATTTAACGTAAAATAAATAATTATTTAACTTCTGCATAAGAAAGGAAAATATTTTTATATAAAACACATACGATTACAATAAAATGAAGCAGCTTTAAAGTAAAATGAGTGAAAAAATTTCGAAAGAATGGTAAAGATGAAAAAAGCACCCCTCACAGGCGGCAGAAGTGGGTAAAAGCGGCGAATAATGTATCAAAAGATCGTGATTTTTAATCACGCAGAGAACAAATAAAATGCTAGCAAGGTGTGCTGCTGGGGCTCTTGAATGGCGATAAAGCATCAGTTTCGAGCGTGTTAAATTCAATCGATGCTGACGCGTTGAGCTTCCATAACAGGAGGATCGAGAGAGAGAGAGAGAGAGAGAGAGAGAGAGAGAGAGAGAGAGAGAGAGAGAAGAGGAGGGAGGTATAAGAGAGGTGGGAGAACTGCGAGGCGAGGGTGGCAAATAGCGGATGGCAGGCGTTCGACGTGGGGCTCATATCAGTGCAGAGCAATTGAACGGCGAATGATTCAATTTGTCAGACCAATGAGTTTGTCAGGTGCCACTCCATGCCTCGGCTATATATACGCCTCGTTGTACATATAACGCACTTGTGTCTCTCTGTGTATGTGTGTGTGTGTGTGTCGCGCCGCGCCGCCGCCGCCGGCCGACTCGAGCGCGAGCTCTCGAATCCGATTTGATTTAATATCGCCCGTGTGGCTGCGCATTACACACTACAAATATATATAGATCTGCATATGCTGCTGTCTCTCTCTCTCTCGCTCTCTCCCTCTCGCTGTTCCCTTCGACGCGATATGCGTCGATTATGCGCGTCCCATTGCTGCGATATAATTTTACAGCGCGATCGTTGCGCGAGAGCTGCTGCACAGCTACTCTTTATCAGACGAATGTTTATTACGCGATTATACCTTGCATAAAGATTCTGTAATCCGGTGTTTCCCATTATTTGCTCTTTTCATTTTCCGCCAGTTGTGTTATAAAATTCTTGAAAAAAAAAAATAAAGCTATCGGTACTTGCAAATTTTGTATTCATCGATGCATTCAATTCTTTGAGCTCAATTTATAAAAATAAACGACAAGCAAAATGTTAATTTTTTAGATTTTACATCATAATTCACAATAATAATAAGTTTTTTCATAATAATAATTAGTTATTACTGTAGTTTCGGTTTTTAAGCGACTTTGCGATCATTAGTCACCATTTATTGAATTCATTTTGATTCTTAATGTTAATTTTAGCACTAATAATAATTTTTTCAGTATTTAGTATTTTGTATTTTGTTTTTGTATTAAGGGCTTTTTCAGTGCGTTTAATGTGTTTAAATAAATGAATAAATAATTCGTAGCAATAGCATTACATTAATATTTTCTTTATGTAATTCTCAAATTAAATTATTATAATAAGCAGAGTAAAAAGCATGCATTCGCATCAAGTTAATTCGTTCAAGTGGATTAGTCCATTTTTACAAAGTTCTCGGGGATGCAGATTCTCGAAGACGCAGTTTAATTATAAAGAAGCGTATAACTTTGAATTCGCGCGCAGCAGTAGCGAGCGAGATTGCCGAGCTTTGGGAAGGAGAGGGGGAGGGGAGAGTTAAAGGACGAGGGAAATAATGCGGGCAAGACCGCAGCAAAAATCCTCGGCCGATTTAGCGTGCGCTCCGCTGCCAGGCCCTTGCGGCGCGACACTTCTTTTCGTTGGTTCTCTCTCTCTCTCTCACTCTGGAAAAAATATTTCAGAACAGGATTAAGAGGACCATAAGCTTCGGAAAAAGGTGCTGCGTATAAGGCGCCGCCTCGGCTCTGTATAGAGAGAAAGAGATGGAAAAACGGGAAACAGAGAGAGAGCGAGAGAGAGAGAGAGAGAGAGAGGGCCTCTGTCCCCGGAATAAATTCTAATGTGGCGGCCGGCCATTATAATTGCACGGTTTATACTCGCTCGTACACACAAGCGCGCGCAGATGCCGTAAGAGAGCTATGGCAGCGTCGCGAGCATATGCGTGAATAGGAGATAGAGAGGGAGTGAGGGGCGGGTTGGGAGAGGGGGGGGGGCAAGTCCAAGGGACTGCGCACAGGCAAATTAGCGACGATCATTATTTATGTTACGCCGAGGAGGAAAATAGGGGTTAAAACGCCGCGAGTAGGTGCCATTGCTGCAGCCGTTGCTCACAAACATTCGTTTAAAGACAAAGGGTAGTTAGGAGGTTTTAAGGGAATACAGCGAAGCGCATTTTAGGTATTACACCGCGCGATAAAGTGCCGATCGAATAACTCGCGAAACAAGCTTCTTCTGTTTCAGCTTTCCACCTCTTTTATTTATTTCGTCTCTTTTTTATGTTGCTGCCTACTCATATTTTGTGAGCGACCCATTTTTCTGCAGGGCTACAATGTTTATGTACAATGAATGGAGAATCGCTGCGACGTTGCTTTATTTTTTGTGGAAAAGGTTCGTATAATTTCAATACTTCTTTATTTATGGAGGCTCCGTAAAAGTTGCATAAATTTAGTATAGGTATATTTTATTTTTTTCATTTTCATATTTTTAAATGCCTCCCGGTCGATGCATTTTATCTATTACGTATTTTCGATAAGCATATATAATCGATAAACATCTTGATTAATTAACTCGTTAGTTAAAGAACATTTGGAAAAGCTTATCTTGGGACGTCTGGTGAGCAAGTATCTTGTTTTTTTTTATGTTAGGAGGAAGAATCTCGATGGGTCTCGTTGATTCGAGGGTATCGGAGTTTGCTTTTTTTCCCCCACATTTCCCAGTCGACGATGTGTGCAGGCAGGGCGCTTGTACATGTATGTGTGCAACCGTCAGGTAAGTTTATCAGGTGCCGCGGCCTGTAATATGTCCTGGATTGTGTATACATTTTTAATATAAGAGGACCGTAAATTCACGGGATGCCATGACATGCATATGCGGTGCTCTCTCTCTCTCTCGCTCGCTTGCATGGGCGCAGAGAGCAGCGTCTGGATTTTATAACGCGCTTTCATGGTGTAATGCAAACAGAGCAGTTCTGATAAGTAGCTATCGCTGCGCGCCGTGGGTTTAAACACATTTTTTTCCAAGCCTCGAATCCACGCTCGCACTGACATTCTATGTACGGGAGAGCACAAGTGCAGAGCCTCTGATAAGCAACAAGTGAGCATTCATTCGAAAGGTTATTCCTGCACGCTGACGGATTTCATTTTTATTAATTTAGTGCGCCCAAAATTTTTACGATGTTTGATAATGGCGCTCGCACTCGTGGTAGGTTATACTGCACACAAATATTGCCATTTTTTCTCTTTTACTTGCGGCCCGTGTAAATAACACGAGGCATTCGTTGCAGTCGACGAAAAATATTTCACCATTAGCATCGAAAATTTAGTATTATTTTTATTATTGTTTTCTGCTTGTTCGGAAATAAAACGTATGTAATCATTTTTGTAATTTATCACCTTATTTAAAGTACAAAAAGGTTTCGGTTCGACAGTCTGATACAGAACAATTATATACATGGAGTTTTTGAAAAGAGCCATTGCACTGCCATATGTATACTATGCGCGATGGCAACGAAATTCATGTAATTGCTGATGTGGGAGGTGTTATTACTTGGACGGTATGGTCTATGCCGTACTATGTACGCTAGTAAAACGATTACAGGACTTATATTCCCTGGACAATACGATAATTTAATACTGTCTTGATCTCTTAAGCTAAAGAGTTGCATAGCTCAAATGATAGCTCAAGTGGCAAGCCACTTTTCTCTTTATTTCCGAGTGACGTCGTCGAAGTTAAATACATGTCAAAGTAAATTCAGTTTTTATCCCGCTTGTTAAAACATACAAAAGATGAAACGAAACAAGCATCGAATATGAATAACGAGATAATTTTCAATTCATCAACATTATACAATTAGATAACAAGTATGTTTTATTCTCAACCCATAAATGAAATAGTATGAGAATACAATTTTAACTACAAACAAATGTGATTGTGAAAACGTTAAATAGCTCGCTATACAAATGATTAGCTCAGAATGTATCTGTAATTATTTATTTCCATATGACGCGTATAGCCAGTAATGCAAAGGAAATAAAGTTTTGATGGGATTTCATTGTGGCGAGAAAGGCCAAGAGCGATGAACGTCAGCATCCGAAGGTAGTATATCACCTAAATAGCCGATGAAGTCTCCTTATGGCCGGCAAATACAATAAAGTCGAGCTCCATATTTCGGCGCTTATGGCATCAGAGAGAGAGAGAGAGAGAGAGAGAGAGTCACTGGACCGACGTATATAGACCCCCGTAAGAAAAACAACGGGGAGAGAGACAGGGGATGGGAACGAGGCAAGAATAGGGAGATTCTCATTGCTTATTGTCATATTTTCTGATTTTCCGCCAATAAAGCCCATTACTATTTATCAGGCTAATGTCCGCCTCATGACCACCATTAACAACAATGTATGCGATACCGAAGCATTAGTGGCTTTGTATTATACACACACCCACATACACACACACATACACATCACCAACGTTATCCCTTTCCCAAATTATTATACCAACTCGTGCGCTAATGTTATTGCTGCGATTTCGCTAAGTTTCTAATCGTTCGATGCTGCTGCCGTCAACTAATATTTCTTCGTGGACAATAACAGTCTTCTTTTTGTCGCTTTATAAGACGCTTTCGTGTGTGCTTTGATAGAGTGTACGCATCCAAGTATTATTATCATAAAGATTGTAAAGTCTCGTTTTTGCAAAAAAAAAAACATAATAGTGAACGCAAAAATACGGCGGGATGAATTGTTACGTTAAAAGTACTCTTCAAAGATGCGCACCTTCGTAGACCTAAGTTGCAAGGTTAGCGGGGTAAAAGCAAACGATTTCATATCACGATGGGTTTGCTTTACTGGTGGCAGTTTCTTTCCCACGTCTAAGATATAGAAAAAGGCGGAAGAAAATGCATTTAGGTGAAGTAGGAGAGTTTTAGCGGTGGAAATACATAGTATAAAGCCAGAGAGAGAGAGAGAGAGAGAGAGAGAGAGGAGGGGAGAGGGTGGTACCATATAAGTGTATAGCAGTACATTGGGCGGCGAGAGAAGAGCCAAGATTTCGCCGCATCGTGGTGTAATATAAACGTCGTAAAATAGGAAGCAGGTGAATCATATAATTCGGAGAGAGAGAGAGAGAGATAGAGAAGGGGCGAGGGCGGGGGGGGGGGGGGGGGGGCAACAGTAGCAGCAGACTCTCCCAAGTAATTCTCACCCTCCGCTCTTTTCCCACTGCCATTTCTTCTTCTTCTTCTCGTGCGCGTCGCCGCTTCTGTGTGTCTTTTTCTCTCCCCCGCGCATTACCGCAACCCTCAAACGTAGTAGTACTCTGCGTCTATATATTTGTGTAGGAGAGGTATATGAGCAGCAACCACTGGCGAAGATCACACGTGCAGCTCATATTGCCAAGTTACAAGCGAGAGAGAAGGAAAAGAAAGCTTTTCTACTCTCTTTCGCCGCGACGGTGATACATGTACCCGCACCCGCAGCTACTCGTCCGTGATTCTATTTTATTCGAAACAGATGTTTCTGCCTTTTATAGAGCTATGTTTCGATTATTAGCTTTGCGTGTTTTTACAAACTTTGTCTTTTTTTCTTTTCCTCGGAATATTGCCGTGGCAGTGGATAGAAATAATTCTTAACGAACAGGATGCTGTAGCTTCCTTATTTGTGGTTTAACGTTATATTTATTAATTGTATACGCCATGTGCGATTACTGCGGAAATAAAAAAAAAACTATTTATCACGTGTGAGATTCTATTATTATAGATTTATAGAAATGTTTTTATATAAAATCATTTAACCAAGTTCATATGTATAGCATTCGTGAAAGATGCCAGGAAAATCGGTTCCCCGAAGTGAAGCATCATATTTCCGTCGTAGAAACACTACCAGAAACCTCGCTATGGGCTAAGCAAATAATTAAGGGAAATTCAAAAGGCAGAGGAAAGAGAGAGAGAGGGAGAGAGAGAGAGAGAGGTGTAAGAGGAGTGCAGTGCAATCTGCGATAAATCTTAATGAAAGAGACGCTCTGCTCTTTGCGCTTCCCAATCGTTGAAATTTTTACGATCGGCTGCGGGGCTCTTGGCTGCAGCACTGCAGCAGAGCCGTTTCCCTTCGCGCAGCCGTCGGCCTGCAGGAGAGATAAGGGGGCCGGGACTGTAAAAACTTTCCGCGGCTCTCGCGCGACAATGTCTCTCTCTTTCTCTCTCTGTCTGTTGCTCTGCTTGCACAGGTATATCCTCTCTCCGCCATGCACACGCTAAGCACACAACAACGCGTCTGCTTGTTCGAGATTTTATTTGCTCAAAGCTCCTCTTTCTCTCTCTCTCTCTCTCTCTCTCTCTCTCTCTCTCTCTGTACGGCTTATCACCGCCCGACGAACAGGTTGCGTGCAGTACGTACGCCTCTATCGAACGTTCGTTGCGCAGCTCCGAACTGAAAGTGTGAGCTCGCAAGGGAAGCAAAGATAGTCGAAATACAAGCCTCTTCTGTCTGTGTTTAGTGTGTGTGCGTGTGTGCATGTGCATGTGTATACCTGGAGAGATCCGTGCAGCCGCGCAAATATTAAAGCACCAGGGCGTCGCGATAGCGCTCCAGACTCAGCCTTTCGTTTTAGGCACAAGCTTATATTCCGTTCTCTCGCTCACGCTCCCGCTCTCTCTTTCGTTCTGAGAGAGCCTCTAGGACAGACCGATAGAATCTTGGCCGGGTCTCTCTCGCTTTTGCCCCATAAAGTTTTACAGTCGGCGAACCGCCGAATTTTATTAGTCCACGAGTGCGACAACGTCAGTCTTTCTGTCTCTCTCTCGCTCTCTCTCTCTCCCCCTTGGTCCCCTTTCTATATGTATATATGTATGTACACCCCCTCAACTTTATATATATATATATATATATATATATACATAGGCACGGATATAGCTCGTAGAAAACGAGTTTTCGAATGCCCGACTTTTTCTCATTTCCGGCGCGGAAAAAATCTTTTATTTTTTCTGCAAGAATAATCGTAAAAAAGAAAACCGCTACCGAGCGATGGATAAGGAGATTGACGGGCTTGAAAAATTGACATAATGAAACTGTGATACGGCGATGATTTTCAATTTTGCAGAGCGCACTTTACTTTTCTAGAGCCAATGATTTTTTTTTCAAATTTATTTTCTAAAAGTTGCGGTTTCAGGATTGATTTTACACCGATAAAGAATTTATTTACTTAAACATGATTTAACTTTTAAAATGTTCAGTGTTAATCAACGAATTGATTTCGATTAAAAGAGTCATTCCCTTAGTACTGATCATCAAGCGAAATAAAAGGCATTGGTATTATTTGTTTAATTTGGCTTGGCGCATCTGGGCGAAATCCTTCACTTGGCCATAGGCTCGCTCCGGAAAGTTTGTCAATGAGCAGACCCAACGAAAAAAATAGCACGCAGCCCCGAGGAAATGGAGTATAATGACTTTTTTAGAAAGTGGCTCGGAAGTGAGCAATATAACGACTACCCTTGTAGATCAAAACACAAAACTTCCTGCACATTATTCCTTCCGGCGCATGTACATATATACATATCAGAGAGAGAGAGAGAGGACGAAGAGTGCTTGAACGTTGATACGCGTCCGTTGTGTGCTCCCGCCGTTGTGGTTTCCACCCGCACACACATGCACGCGCGCAGTAAGCGAGTTTAAAAAAAAGTGTCTACAAAGGTTGGCGAAATTCAAAAGTCTACAGTGAGAAAGAGAGAGGGGAGGGGGCAGCTGCCCGGTTCGGTGATCCGTGCAGTTCGCAGTGTGCTCCTCTTTCTCTCTCACTCTCTAAGCGTCCATTAGCCCCGCGTGCGTCCGCAAAATTATTTGCGACAGAGAGACAATGGGGAGACGAGCAAGAGAGCATATGTTCTCCCTCTATGTCTGTGAGTGTGGGTTATATGTGCGAGAGAGAGAGAGAGAGAGAGAGAGAGAGAGAGAGAAAGCGCGGGCACGCGAGAAAGCAAGCAGAGAGTAAACAAGTTAGCCACTGCGATCCTCTCTCCCTCTGGGCGTCGTTTGCCTCTCTACTGCTGCTGCTGCTGCTGCTGCTGCTACTGCTACTGCTACTGCTGTTACTCCCTCTCGACGATGCTCACTCGTGATTTTGCCTAGAGTGGCAGCCTCATAATTGTTACTACATAACCTGCAGATAATCGCGTATACCAAAGTTTTGGCGACGTTTCGTAACAGTTAGTCCGACAGTCCTGGGGTGAGAGAGAGAGAGAGAGAGAGAGAGAGAGAGAGAGAGAGAGAGAGAGTCGGGCATTTAGCCCCTATTGTCGTGCGCATGGAGCGAGCGAGCTAGAGAGAGTGAGAGAGATACAAAGCGCGTGTGCATGCTCTCCATCCTCTGGGCGCATAACTGAGGCCTCCTGACCTACAGTCCCTTTGTACCGCGTGCACTTGGTATATAACTATAAGCGCGAGAGAGCGAGCTACTTGACGCACCGTGAATCGAGCCTTCCTCTCTCTCTCTCTCTCTCTCTCTCTCTCTCTCACTATGTGTGTTTGGAGCTGCTCTCTGACTAGCTTTCTTAGATGCAGTCTAACTTTGCCCAAGATGCAGCCGCACTGCTACAGCTCAATTGCTCTTACTGTATTCTATTCTAATTAATGAATTTGAACTTGTAGTATTCTAAGCTTCTGATATATTACAATGTCAGGCACAAGGATTTTATATGTACCTGTATTATAGAAATATTTAAAATATTTTTTTAATTCCATATGATAGCAAGAGCTCGAATGAAAGCTTGTTTTAGACGGACTCATGAAAATATCCTCAAACAAATCCTGCAGGCAATTCAGTATGCATTTCGGATTCCATGTGAGAAAATTTAAAAAAATTTGCTTCGCAGATGGCTTGAGGCTGATAATTCAGATTTTGACGAAATTTCAAATTTTAACATAATAAGACCAAAATTACAATTTTATAAATTACTGATAAATGAGTAAAACTGTGTAAGAATTAGGTAAAATTATGTAAAAGAAAATTCTTTCAAATAAAATGGTGGTACCAAAGAGACGTTCGATTAGAGATAAATATTTTTCAAATTTTTAATTTTTGTATACATTAAACTTTAAAAAAAAATTTTCACTTGAGTTGTTGTAAAAACACTCTTTTGTCATTATTAAGTTTAAATGTCGGGAATACGTTTGTAGTCATTTCTAGAGTGATATCATTTATTTTTGAGTGAAATAATAGTAAATTATTAAAAACTTAGGACTTAAAACATGGTTTTTTATTAAATTTTTCATCACCATTTGATAGAGCGACCTCGAAAGTAGTAGATAAGGTACATTTCGTATACCGCACGCCTTTATTTAATAGCATAATATGCGATTGAAATTAATGTAAAATTTCAGCACGTTTGGGAAGTAAAGGTTAAATATATGAAGCTAAATTGCTAATGCATTAGTAATGCATTTTTAAAATAGCTTACTAAGCTATTATGTATTACAAATCTAAAATATTATTATCAAGATTTTTTTAAATGTACTCTAAGAAACATTTTTTAGTTAAAATATTTAATTTGTTTCTATCTACTAAATTTTGTTAAAAACATAAAAATGCCTTATTAAAATTTTATTTTTCAATTCCGCGATTTGCAAATGATCTGATTTTTTTTACTTTCTTCGCTGCGTGTTGCAGTAGTATAAATATTTTTATTTTTAATGAAATAGTGAATTTTGAATTAGCTTATGAGACTATTAAAGCTGTGAATACGACCTAATAATTTAACATGCAAAAATTTACGCAACATCAATTAGTACAGAATATGACGCAAGGAGAACACCCAAAAATGTCTGTCGGAAAACTGCACCTCCCAGGCGCATATTGATTACGCTCGGATTATCACAGCCCCCCACACGAGATTATAAGAGTAAATCTGGAGATTATTTCGCATTTCAAACGCACGTACTCGAAGACATTGTGCAAAGACACGTATCTTGCAGCGTATATCCACATGCAAAAGCCAGGAATTACCGAGAGGGAGAGGGAGATAAAGAGATAGCTCGCGCGGAGCTCGCGAGCGGGAGAGAGAAAGGAGAGAAAGGAGAGAAAGAAGGCTCGCAAGCGTAGGAAATGCAGGCGTGTGGGGCGATGTGTGTGCCGTGCGCGCCGCATGCAAGAGAGCGAGGCGGCGCATGAATTAACGCTTGTTTCCAAAAGCCCTAACATGCCCGCGACAATTCTTGAGTGCTGTCTGCTGCAGAGACGAGAGAGAGCGCTGTCTCTCTCTCTCTCTCTCTACGCCCTCGCATCCTGCTCCGCTCGCCCTATCTCTCCTCGCGTTCAACGAGCGTTCGCGTACACACACACACACACACACACATACGTATACATCCAACCCTTTCTCATCGCGCAACTGCCTCGCTCTCTATCTCTCTCTCTCTCTCTTGTCCCGCAAGCAAGCAAGCAAGCACGCTAAACGCTGGTAATGTTAACGTAAATAGATTATAACACTCTGTTAAACAAGCAGGCCTCAGCTTCTCTCTCTCTTGGCTCGCGAATGTATTACTCACGGATCGCGTGACGCGTTCCCCAGTCCTGCCAACCGCCGCGGCTTTTGGTTATCGTCCTACTACCTTCCCTCTCTCTCCCTCTTCCTCTCCCAGCTCTCTCAGTCTCTCTCTCTCTCTCTCTCTCTCTCTCTCTCTCTCTCTCTGCTGTACGCGTCGACGACGCCGCTGTCCCCGCTCGCTCTCCTACTGCCGCGCTGCTCCTCTCTCCCGGAGGCCCGGTTGAGCGAGCTGACGACCTCCGGACGACTGGTCCTCCTCCTCACCACCGCGCCGCCGCCGCCGTCGTGGCCGTGCACCCGGAAGCATATGTGTTATGCTTTTGAAAATTCATCACGCTCGCCTAACCCTCTTCCTCTTACTCTATCCCCTTTTTTCTCGTTTTCTCTCTCTGTGACTCTCCCCCTCTGGAGCTTGCCTCATCTTCTCTTTTTCTTTGGTCAAAACAGGCGTGCAGGACTCAAATGGCCGAGGAAGTGCCGACTCGCGGCAGCACCGGCTGCAGCCTGCGTTATTTGCAAAAGTAATAGCGTGACCCACCTAATAGCGACGGTTGCCGGGATTCCCAAAAATCCACAAAATTTAGTTACTCAATGGGAGCTGGGTCTGAGGTGGGTCCCATTCAAAACACGCTGGCCTGCTGCCTCGTGAGATTTCCGTAGGTCGACGTTAATACGTATCCGCAGAGAGTCACAGATGCAGCGTTTTAGATCCGGTTCCTCGCCACCACCACTTCCTCCTACAGAAGCTCCTTTTCGCTCTATCGCCGACTGGCATTCTCACGATCATTGGGCGCACAAAGACACCACTGGCTCACCAGTAACATTTTATCGTGTGTACTGTCTCATTAAGTAGCTGCAGCACTCGAGTCATATACTCCGCGCATGGGACACGAGCATAAATCTGCCGATTGAGACATTTTTGAGCCCCGATGCTTCTCCCAACATGCAGCGCCATGCAGCGCTGACCGCAACATTCTCAAGTCTATGATTCCTTGGCACATAAGGCAGCCAGAGTTTCGGGCCTCGTGCTTATTATTCGCGAGTTCTGGAGAAAACCACGGTTCCTCTGCCCCCTCGCGCTCTCCGAGCCATTATTTGCTTTGAACAAACCGCAAGGCGCGCGTATATCCGTCGGCGCGCCCAATCTCTCGCTCGCTCTTTTCTCGCCGATACATATATCCACTTCACCTTGACTTACTCCAATTCCGGCTTCCAGAAAATTCGCCGTTCTGCTTCCGCCCCCCTCCTGTTTTTTTATATATACGCGTATCGTGGCATCCCCTAATCCTGCTCTTTCTTATGTCCGCCACCCTCGGAGATGCACATTTGTCTTGGGGACACTTTGCTCGTTCCGTTGGCTATTTTATAGTCCGTAAAAAGGTGCAGGATATGGAGCCGGACCCTCTCTCTGCGGACAAAAGTAGAAAAGCTCGATGTATACACGTGGTGGTAGCTGCGCGGCGGCGGCGTTCGAAGGAACTTGGAGAGGACAATGTGCTCCGTCGCCGACGTCGCCTCGGATCGTCCATAAGCGCGTGTGAGTATGTATACGACGCGGGCGGCTAATGCATTTTTACGGGGGGCTAAAATCATTTATAAAGCTGTAAATGCCGGCTTATTGGCGCTCCGAGTTGCTGCGAGTTCTCTCTCTCTCTCTCTCTCTCTCTCTCTCCCTCTCGCGAGCTCTTACGTGCCAATAAAACTTCACTCTCGCTACTATACTCACCAGACACGACCAGTCACTCACTCTCGCTCTCGCTCCCTCCCTCTCTCTCGCGCGCGCTCTTGGCCTTCTTTTTATATCTTATTTACAACTCTTTTATTTGCCGATTCCATCTCAATCACATCTGGCCGCAGTGTCTCCTGCTATATCCCGACGCTATTCACCGACATGTGCGACCCGATGGCGCGCAGACTCATTTGGCTCTTCCTTTCTTCTTCGTCCTAAGACTAGAGCCGCCTTAAATTACGTTATAGAGACTTTTATTTGCGGCAACATTTTTTTTTCATTAATTCGATCGCTATTAGACCTTATTTATTTATAAAGCTCTATTTTGTTTCGAAGAACTTTTATTTACGTATTATTTATGAACTTTATCCTATATTATTATCAGTTAAGACAAAGTCTAGTTTAAAACATAGGTTTATTGTTTTATTCAGGAAAAAGAAAATATAATAAATGAA
>UELU01137941.1:0-51171 GCA_900490025.1 Megastigmus dorsalis | reverse complement strand
TTTTTTTTACTTTTTTATGGTGACTGCACTCAAGTGACTTTTTCAAACTCGAATTCATTAATTCACATAACGAATAACATGAATTTTAATCTACCAACTTGATAGTTGGCAAAACGATACTTTATTTTTTCGCATACAAATTTCTTTTCCTTATACAAACTAAAATATGTCTTTAAATCGATTGTGATTCCCAATTCATGGTCAAATGCAAGTAGCTCATTGAAACGCCAATATCGACAACCACTTATTCTACTTTATACTTTGCAAGGGCGTACAGAATGTATAGGAGAACGTGCAGAAAGGAGAAAGCATAACGTACTTCTTGTAGAGGGGGAAATCAATCGGCTGATTTGGCAGTTGATAATTAACATTCCGCCGAACTGACGGTAGTGGCTCAGCTAACAGTAGCGATAGCAGCAGCGGCAGCAGCGAGTGGATATGGAGAGTGTATCGCGTGCATTAGCACGCTCGGGGGGGTAGGTATAGGCATCGCTATACCAGTATGTATATATACGTAACGTTTATACGCGAGCTCGAGCTGCGATTCGCAGTATAACTATTAGCGCCCCCAGCGATATCGCTAGCGCAATATTCAAATCCGTGGCACGATGGAAGTCGTGTCTGCTTCGTATAGATTGCTCAGCCTCGGGCCACCTCTATACCTCGCCATTTCTCTCGCTATACTCTATACTCGCTCTCCTCGCCGTATACTCCGCAGCGAGCAGAGAGAAGCAAGAGACAGAGGGAGACTCGCGAATCACAATAATTCCGATATTGCCTTCTGTTCCCGCTGATCATCTCGCTAAGTACGAATGGGACAGGCTGACGAGATGGGCCGCGACTCGTCGTCTCTCGCTCCGCTGTTGCGCTGCTGCTGCTGCTGCTGCTGCTGCTGCTGCTGTTGTGTACATTCATAGCGCCGTCACCCCAAGAATTTACTGATTTAACGACGATTCTTTTCTCCTTTCTTTCCATGTTTCCCTTTATCTCTCGCGCTTTGTTGTTCGTTCTTTTTATTCCCTCTCTCACTCGCTCGCGTGTATTTGTTTTTTCTCCTTTCACTGCGTTTTGTTTCTCTTCTCTCCTCCTTTTTTTTAGTATCTTTGCCCTTTTTGTTTCTCCATCTATGTCTTGATTATCTTTTCTATATGCTTGTCCGCATTCAATATAAACGCGACCTGGTACTGTCTCCTCTCTTTATTCCTCGTACAGCGCACAAAAACTTTATCTCGATTTCTCAACGAGCGAATCTAAAAATTAGAATATTATTAATAAGGTCGCTCGGGTGCGCGCTTTTTAGTCCCCATACCCGGCTCCTATTGTCTTGGTGCATCTCTCCTTACCTCGCTTCTCCACTCGTCATTCTCTCTTTTCTGGCTTCTAGCTTCCCGTGTCGCGCGCCGCAATTTAAGCTGACAGTTTCCTCGATATAAACGGGAAGAGAGCGAGCGAGTCGTCCCCTTCCACTGAACCGATATCGGATATGCCGAGCGTCATTCTCGGCAAAAAGGAGCAGCGGAACAGAAACCGAGTTTTTAATTTGGCGCGTGTCACGTGACAACCGAAAGAGAGAAGGAAAAACAAGCGAACAGCAGAGCAGCAGCAGTAGCAGCAGCAGCCATGGACGGGTTGCGAGGGGGGTAAATCGGCGAGCATTGGGACGAGACCGAACGCAGAAAGAGTGAGAGAGAAAAAGAGTGAGAGAGAGAGAGGGCGAGAGAGTATAACATACAGCGGCAGGCAGATGAATCTCTCTAGCGCGCATTGTCTGCGTCTGAATGGATATACCCGGGCCATGGCTCTCGTTCTCTCTCTCTCTTTATTCCTTTTTGGCCAAGAATTTCTCGTGGCTTTTTTGCGCTCTTTTATTTTACTCGAGCGGCATTTTCGGCGACAAATATTATTGTGTCGAACAATGATCGTCCTCGAGTTGAGGCCGTGTGCGCAAGTTGAGAGAGTGAGAGTGAGAGAGAGCAATGAGCCGCGAACACCGCAAACTGCGAGAGAGAGAGAGCTGCTGCTTCGACTGTGGTAGTAGACGTCCCGACGGTTGTAATCTTCGACATTGTCTACCCGAAAGTCGCCCCGAGTCATATTGGAACTGCTAACGTCGAACCGGCTTCCAATGGAGCCTGACTACTGCCGTGGAATGTCGGAGCGAGAGAGAGAGACAGAGAGAGAGAGAGAGAGTAAAAAAAGGACGTACTCATACTTACCGCTGCAGCAGCCTCCGCCTCTATTGAATCTTGAAAGGGACTAGCCGTGAATGACAAGTGATTAAAAATCCTTTCAGACGAAAATACGACACGTTAGAATTTTTTTGATTAATTTTGAACTATTTTGAGGGATAGTCGAGGTTCCGCAAACAAGAATTCTGATAAAAGGTGTTTTTCGGATACCCAATGATGAAACGTACAGTCTGCAAATAGTTATGCTTACTCCAATAAAGCAGCATCTGATGTAGTATACATAAATATTTTTCTATTAATTTTGGATCGTACAGTTATAAGACTCGCATTATCATTACGTATATTTCTTTAAAAATTGAATTCAGTTTTTTAATCTAAATGGAGTATTATTGTAAAGAAAAATTTAAAACATCCATTTTACAATTTTTTCTGAAAGTTTAAATCTATAACGAAGCTACTTGATTAACGTAGTATCTATGTGTCCTTAGATGTACTTACATATGACGTATACTAGTATGAGCTGGTGTGTATATTTCAAAAAATGAAATTCACTGCATTGTTTATTTAAAAAAAATGATTACATTATTTTATTATAATTGGGGAAATTTTATAATAAAAAGATTCGTATAATAAAATCAAAGTTACCTAGAAATAAATCTATGATTCTAAAGAAGTATATACTTAATGGTTTTTATTAAATGAATCGTTTTTTTTTTAAATTGATTTATTACATTTTATAAATCATCATAAGTATTGATGATTATGCTGCAGGTCTTTTACATCTACCATCATGTGCTTTAATATTTACTTTTTGTAAAAGAAATGAAAAAATAAATTTTGAAATTTGAAAATCTGTTCGTTTGTTCTCGAGATACAGATGCGTACATACATATCTGTATCTCCACACACATAACACCCACATGAAAAAGAATTTTCTTAAAAATAATCAATTTTTATTCGAATGATGTTAAAAATGTTTTTAAGTATTTTTTGAAACGTTTTTTCAACGATAGAAAGCTTCCTCACTAACGAAGCAAAATTAAGTTAACAATAAATAAATAAATGATAAATATTTAATTATATTATTAAACAATGATCTTGTATAAGAAAATATTAAATTGTTGGTTTTTTCTACGAGTTAGAATTCTCATACCAGTATACAGATTGAAATTATTTAAAACAAATTATTATGCTTATTTTAATTTTAATACGGTATTATTTATTGCAATAACAAATAAATTAAAAAACAAAAGTTAGTAAATAAAATATATTGTTGAAAAAATTAAAAAATTTGAGGGGGCACCCGGGTTTGAACCGGGGACCTCTCGATCTGCAGTCGAATGCTCTACCACTGAGCTATACCCCCAACTTACTATATTGTTATCTACTTTTGTGAACGATAAGCGCACAAATACTGGACTATTCATTATGTATGTTGTACGCGTAACATTAAGTTTTTTTTTTACTATTTATACTGATGATAGCATTTAAAGCAAGTTCTTTACTGTATAAGTGATTTATTGTTACAAGAATGAAAGTATATGAATAGAGCATATAATTTATATTATCTTATCATAGTGTAATTTAATATAGACCTTTAATACAAGTAAAAAGTTATGTATGTTTATTCATATGCAAATATAAACAGGTTTGAGACTATATTGTTCCATAATGATTTGTAAAAGAAATATTCGGCTAGTATTGTAACAAAGCATATATCGTGTCTCCGTAAGCTTGATAAGCGTTTTTTCGAGACTTCATTGTTTTCATATATTGATAAGCACATTGTGTAGTCACGAACAGTACAAATATTATTTTCAAACATTTTTTGTCTCTTTTTTATTAATAACGTTTCTTAGTGATTCATTCATTTCTCAAATACAAAGTTCAGAATTTAATTCTAAATTTATATCTGTAGAGGCCGGCTTTAAAGAAATTAATAATAGTCATAATATCGCTGATGAGAACGGGGGTATAGGAATTTTTGAGGTGGAGAACTGCCGAGGAATCGTTGAAATGAGCAAGTGCGGTTTCATCTGCCGAAGGGCGATCTGTCTTGGTGTGCATCGTTACGAGCGAGGAGAATTATCGAGATTGCAGATTGCGGGGAAGGGAGTATCAAGATCCGATGAATGGCGCTTCAATTCATCTTCTGATTTTCTCGCCGAAGGCTATATACCAGAGCGGGAGAGAACGACAATGTTGAACGATTCCTCGATCGTACTTGTCATTTTTCCGCCACTTTTAGGAATCTCACTTGCTAAGTTTCATATCTACTTATCATTTATATGTAGTTTTAGAACTGCAGAGAATAAATTGAGTTTAAATATAATTTCTTGGAATGATTGACACGGTATTTTATTTTACAAAGTATATTTATTTAGTTATATAATTTTTTTATTTTTGTTTAAATAATAATTTCGAATTCTACGTAGATGTTTAAAGTTTTTTAAATTTGTCGTATATAGATATATTTTAATATGGATGTGTCACTTTCCTACAGGTTGATCTAATGTACATTGTTACATAGTACATCTCGCTGTCCTATGATTTTCATTCAACGGCGCGCAAATAATGTCACGATTATCGTACGTCACACATGATTATACTGTTAAAATTCACATCAGTTTCGCATAATTTTTCATAAATCAAAATTATATTTGTCCAATGAACGCTGAGTTCGAGCGAGTTCAAAATTCAATTAAAATATAAAACCTATTACAATAGTTTTACAGATAACTCAAGTAAACATTGATAAATCTGAAATTTGACAAAACCAGATAAAGACAAATCAGATTCTGGAAATTCCGTAAAGAATAAGTTTGTCAGAGTGTCAGACGAGTCGTGAATCTCAGAGCTATGCGGGATAGAAGGAGAGAGCAAGAGGAGAAGGAGGAGTCGGGGAGAGGCTGGTTCGATTCGGCAGTCGTTACCCGGCGGGCACGTCGAGGATCGAGAGACGCGCCATTTCATTCGCAGACTGCCAATATCGTCGCTGCGACTCCTGCCGCCCGCTCAGCGCAACCCCTTTCCAAAATATCTCATTCCGAAACGCCTCAAGCTCAAGATGGATTACAAACCTATCCATTACTTCTACTGTCCTCGCGCGACTCCTCTTGAAGTGAAGAACTCCGTCGAATCGACGGCCCGACGTCTGATCCTTTCGCATCAAGAGACAGAATCCGACAGCTAAATGACTCCTTCTAATTTCTCTTTCTACTACCAATATTTTTCTTCCTCGAAATTTTATTTTGTCTATGCATCGATAGCGTTTTCTTGCAACACATATCTCAATGCTTCAGTTCCTATAAGAAGAATATCTGCATTTATTAACGATTACTTTGCAATTTCTGTACAGCACTGGAAAAAAATTTAAGAGATGAATTCTTATACTCGCCATTCATCACGATACATCATTTTCTTGAACGAAAAAAAAGGAGTACCTAATGATAACTGCATGGATCCGCATAGGACTTTCATTCACAAATGAAGTCTTTATATCGCGATCTTCAGGCACCTAGAAGCTTTGGTATTATTCGGCAAGGCGTTATTCTCGGGAAAAATTAAACGAGAAGGAGGAGGAGAGGGAAAAGAATCTCATTCGAGGTACGTCAGGCAAGTCTTGGTCGCGTCTCGCGCATGAAAGCACAAAAGCGAAAAGCAGTGGATGTAGGCTCGTGGTGCAACATCGTGGCAACAGAGACAGAGAGTGAACGAGAGAGAGTTAGAGAGAGAGAGAGAGAGAGAGCTCGCGTTAAAGAAGCCAAGCAGCAAGCAGTAGCAGGGAGGAGGGAAGATCCGGTAATTCACGTTCGCGTGAGTATGTGTGCGTGTGTATATATCCGAGAGCTGCTGCAGCACAGCACGTCGCTTCAATTCGGAATCTCGCGCGAGCGCGCGAGAGACGTTCGTCCGCCGTTGGGGTGGAATCCCGTCCAGCAGCGTGCGGCGACGTATATATACTTTACTACTCGCGAGAGCTGGAGAGAGAGTAGAAGAAACCACCGCGGCGCTTTGGTATATAGCTCCCTCCTTTTCCTCCTCCTCCTCCTCCTTTCGCCTGGCAGTGGCAGCAGCACCTCTTAGTCTAATTGAAAAGTCGGCAGAAATTGAAAATGGCGATCGCAAATTGCAAGCTGCTTTAGGCGGAAACGCGGCGCGCTCGACTGAGACAGAGTGAGACGCCGAGAGAGAGAGAGAGAGAGAGAGAGAGAGAGAGAGAGAGTCAACGAGAGGAGATATATAAAGCGAGATAGAGGCGCGGGTGTATATAGAGCTAGTGAGAAAGTCGTCGCGCGCGCTCTCGGAGTACGCTAGAATGAAGATCCAGTGTATTGTCTCGGGAGGCGCGGGCGGCAAGTATATATGGGCGGGGGGATGTAATCCCGACTCGTACGTGCTATTCTTTTTGAAAGAGTCGTCAATTGTTGCGCCTGAGCTTCTATAACGTCGTGAGGGGTTGATTTTTGCCGCCTGCATCTACAGCAGCAGTAGCAGCAGCTCGGACGCCCATTACCTACAGCCCTCGGCTCGTCGTTCTCTCTCGTTTATGCAAAGGGAGTCAGAAAGAGAGAGAGAGACAGAGAGAGAGAGAGAGAGAGAGAGAGGAAGGACGGACTCGCGCTAGCAAATTGGTCGCTAAAGAACTCAATGTCGGTGCAGTGTGTGCATCAGCCTATACCCGGAGACGCGTCGAGACAACGGCGAGCACAGCTCACAAAGATTTCGCGTGTGTAGAGAAAGAGAGAGAGAGAGAGAGAGAGCGAGAGAGGGAATTGCTGGTGCTGTGTAAGTTTGTTTTTTATTCGGGAATGCACTTCCGGAACATTAAACGATTACTTCTACTGCTTCTTCTTGTACTTATTCTTTGGCGCGAGGGGACGAGAGAGGGACTGTGAAAGTAATTGTGTTTATGTTGCAGACGATTCAGGAATTGCTGTCGTGCGTCGCGCGCGTGCTTTCGAGAGCGAGAGACAAATCAGAGCTAAGGGATTATCACTCGACGAGTTAACTCGCGAGGAGTGGGTTTATTTAGCTGTGTACCATGTGTAAAAAATCATCTCTCTCTCTCTCTTCCTCCCTCTCTCTCTCACTCTCTCTCTTTCATTTAGAGTGCAGCACAGGGGGCGACCTGGTGAATAACTATTCTTGCTTCTTCAATGACAGATGTGAGAGTGGATATATACTCTCTATTGCTGATGAGCTTCGTATGAGATGGTATATGTCGCGTGTAGAATAAGCCTTTGCAGTGAGAGAGCTTTAAACGATTGTCGATATTCATTATCAAAATTTAATAATGAATTCAGCATTGGTAATAGTGGGTTAATTGATGAAGTATAGAGATTGCGATATAATTATCGATAAGAGCCACGATTATAGATGATGCGAGTGTTCTTACCACTTCAGATTTATCAATTAAACATTCAAGATATCACAATTATTTTTGTACAGAACACTTTGATCAGAAAGAAAGTTAAAGGCTGCTTTTGTTGAAATATTCATTATTTTACTGGATTTAATTTGTAGCAAGATCATTAAATTTTAGTTGATAGGGGCCTTTGTTTTTTTCTTAAAACATAATTAACGAAAAGGGCATCTGTTAAAGCGATAGTGGGAGAGAGAGAGAGAGAGAGAGAGAGAGAGAGAGAGTAATTTAAAGTCCTGCATTGGCGTCAACGTACCCTGCGTTCAGTGAAAGAGAAAAAAAAAGAGGAGAGAGAGAGGAGAGATGGAAAGAACAGAGAGAGAAAGAGGCGCGCAACTCGCGTTAATCAAAAGTGCCGGCGCTCGTTACCGAGATTAAGGTGCTTTATCGCCGATATTTAATTAAATGATAAAATGTTACGGCCATGAATTTTACAAATTCAACTCGAATGCGGATGAGCAGAGACGTGGACTTAAGTGCGCACAAAAGAAGCGCCCATTGGGATATCTTGGCCTCGCTTTTCTTTTTCCACCTCCCCATTATCGCGTGTATTTTGCGTAAATGAGCATTTTATTTATTTCCAGAAAAAGGAGCATCGCGACATATTGCTGAAAAAAAAAATATGGATACTTATACTTTGTTTGGAATAATGACAGTCGGTGTATCTTTTATTAGCATATATTTCAAGCATTAATGGTTTCTTACATTGTGTTTTTTATTGAAATTTATTTTAGTCGTCATAGATATATTATGCAAAATTATCTATTCATTGAATACGCGTTAAAAAATTTCTATTAAAGTATAAGAAATAATTATAGTTCCAGTGCTATTACAATTCCAGTCAAAAAAATATGCTGAAAATTTTTTTGTATACAGATCTTTAGATTTTTTTACAAAATTAACAATTAAATTGTAAAGTACACATTGTGATACATTGATAATTTCGGGAAAAGACGATTAAATATTTTTCTGTTACATTGACAATCAGTCACAATCACGTTTTTCTTAATGAGTGTAACGATAACCCAAACAATCGAATTCAATTTTGCACTTATCTCAGTATTATATCTCTCAGCACTGAATAATCGCAATGTCGAAAGCTTCGATGTTCGAGACAGACCTAGAGAGAAAGAGAGGGAGAGGGGGAAAGAGCAGTACAGGAAAGAGCATCGAATTAGCAAGAGCCGCTCGCTTAATTGGGGATTGTCGAATTCGCTGCGACGGCAAACGAATTGCCAAGCCAAGACCTACTCTTCAATTGCAGGCGGGACGGAGAGGGAGGGTATAAGGGCGCTTGACAGAGGGAGAGAGAGAGAGAAAGAGAGAGAGAGAGACTCCAGTCCCGGTATATCCTCGCATGTCGCGCAATAATTATATTGGCGCGTAAAGTTGACGGGCGAATAAGGAGGAGGCGCGTCGCATCGTAGACTCTGTGCAGCTTTTAATCACAGGCGAGGCTGATGCTGCTGCTGCGCTCAGTGTGTATATATGCGCGTGTATGTGTGTGTGTGTGTGTGTGTGTGTGTGTGAGTGTGTGAGTCTGTGCCCGTACGTATAGTTTAAGCGCTCGCCGACTCGCGAGAATGCGAATTGAGAGATAAAAGGAGCGAAAGTTGGCCCACCTCACTTTCTTCCTCTCTCTCTCGTTGAGCTCTGCTCGCTGCTCCTTCATCCTCTGATTTTGCCTCTTTGCTCCTCTCGTCTATCCCTCTTCCATCTTTCTCTCAATATATCGCCTCCCGTTTCCCCATCCGTTTCCCTATTTCTTACATCTCTCTCTCTCTCTCTCTCTCTCTCTCTCTCTCTCTCTCTCTCTCTTTCTCTCTCTCATTCTGTCTATCGCGCAAACTCCTAACCACTGTAGCTCCGTAGGAGAGAGTCTCGTCTTCTCTTTGTTGCTCACATTGTTTCTTCGTCGCAACAGCGTTTCCAGTCCCTCCTTTTCTTCTTGCCTCGCTTTCCGCGACTTTGCTTGTATTCCGCGCGTCGCTCTTTCTCTCACCCTCCCCCGTCCACTCGTTCGTTCGTTCGTTCGTTGGTTCGTTCATTCGTTCTCTCCTGCATCCCCCTCTAATTTTCTTCGGAGTTCAGCTATGCGAACTACATTATGGAATAATTGCGCGCCGGTCGTTACGTTCGCCGTCTGTTTCCGTCGGCTCGTTACGTTCCCGATGCAAGAGAGAATCGTACGTTTGTATAACTCCTTCGTTGTCGGTTCTCTCTTTCTCTTTCCTTCTCGCGAGCGCGCGCACTCTCCTTTTTCCGCTTTTTTTATGTTGTTTTTCCATTTGGAACGCTGAAAAAAAGTGCGCAAACTTCAATGGCGAGGTAATTTGCGAATGTAATTCCGTTTACAACGCGTTTTGTTGCGCGCGCTCTCAGAGTTATAATAATGATGTATTTTATGCTCCTGCTTTCTTTCCTCGCTCTACCTTTGCCCTGTTTTTTGTTTTCGCACAAAATCATTATATAAAACCACGTTATTTTCGATATTATTGCGCCCCTACAAGCACTGAAATACATTGCAGCTGCAGTGCTGGGAGGGGAAAAAACGGCTTGTCGCGAGACCTTTTGCGAAACGAGCGCATTTCGGAAAGCTGCTGCAGCACGAATACACAAATCATCGGTCAGACGGAAAGATTCGCGAAACGTGCAGTGGGGTTAGTCGTTTCGAAAATATAAAATGTCGGGTGCAAATTGCTTGGCGGGCGTCGAAAGAATCGAAAGTTTTTCACCATCGTGCGCGGGCAATCCAATCTCGCAGCGAAAGAAAAAAAAATAACCAAAACAAAAGTCAGAGCCTATTCAAGACGAAATTAAATGTCACGCGTACATTTGACACAGATTAATAATTCCGCCCAGACGAAATAATAATTTTAAGCGCATTATGTGCTGCATTCGACGTTTACTCGGCGGAAAAGCGATGCCCTGTAAAACGCTGAGCGGAGTTAAAAAATAAACAGGAGTAGGTACCGGGGAGAGGAAGGAGAAAAAAAAAGAATGTGTCCCATTCCATGCTCCGTCGCTTTCTCTCTCTCTCTCTCTCTCATCCTTTATACCTTCTCCCGGACCTCTTATTTCCCCCGGCCGAATCGAAAGTCTCTCGTCCAATATTGCGTTTCGTAATGAGTCACGGAGCCTGGAAATCCGAGGCAGTGGCTCTCTCCGACTGGCTTCCATCTCTGCACGGGCTATGGCAAGCTTGGCGCATCCACGGCACTTGATAACCCCGGCTTGTGTAGGGGAGTAGGGGGCGGTGGGACAGAGGGGAGGGGTCAGGTTGCGAACGCTGAAATAACCGGGAAACGCCACTTTAAACGTGCAATTGCATCGCCAGGAATCAGACCCATTCCTCCTCGGCGCGCTCGTCGTCACCTCTCTCTCTCTCTCTCTCTCTCTCTTTCGTTCTCTCGCTCTCTCCCCCCCCTCTCTCGTCCCCGATAGCAACCACCCACCGACCCTTCGAGATTGCTGAGCTATTCTCGCGACTGAATGTTTCATTAAGGCCACCCGGTATTGCTCTTAGATAACTCTACGAGGGGTAAATGAAATTTCCGCCATCTCCGATATCGCGCGAGCGAGCGCAGTGCTACCTTCTATCTGCGTCGTTTTCTCTCTCTCTCTCCCCCTCCCTCTCTCTCTCTCTCTCTCTCTCTCTCCACCTCTTGCTCGCTTGCTAGCTTGGGTTCCGCGTCCTCGTCTACTGCTTGGGATACCGACCGACGGCTTTAATCAGAGACCTGTGCGCCTGCCGCTGTGACGGAAATATCAGACGGATTCGAAGTTCTTCCGGAAGTCGAGCGAGAGCTGAGACGAGGACGAAGACGACGACGACGAGGACGACGACAAGTCGACCAGATCTTGGACCTAGCGTCGGATATAAAGTTGCCTTTCCGAAAGAGGAGAAGAGCAGAAGTTGCCTCGTGAAAGAAAATACGAGAAATGCCCCGATTGAGAAAATAGCCGAGGGTATTTTGCACTTATTAAAAAACATTAATTATTATTTGTCCTAATCCTAGCTAGCCCAACTAACGATTCTTTGCATATGCATTCATTCATGTGTAACTCATAATTTTTGCATTTCATCAGCTACATTTTTATGCGTACTTGTTTGTGGTGTTCATTTTATTCTGATTTATTTTTAGGTCAAGTCCTTAAAATATTTAGCATGATTATACTTGCATTAGTGTTGCGATTAAGGTTACAAAAAAAAAATTTGAAAATTATTTGTACCTAATTAATCGTCATTAAAACAGTCTATAAGCATTTTAAGTATGGGAGATATTGACATCATCTTCAAATATATTATAATCACATACCCAGATAAAACATTCTTATAAAAATCATTTCACGCAATTCTATATTGTCGTATCGCATTCGGGTAATATACTAAAGACATAAACGCGGTACGTATAGAATATTACGAAGTACACTCACATAGGACGGACTATTCTATATATAGAGAAAAAAGAAACTATAATGCCATAAGAAAAAAAAACGGTGGGGAAAGGGGGGGGGGTGGATACGATGGAAGGAGCTTATTAAATAAAGGTGAAAAAAGTCGCGCAGCAGCACAGCTCGACGACTCCTTCCACGTGTCCCGATCTGTAACGATCTCGCATCAGTCGTCGTGTGCAGCAGCAGTAGTTATAAAGCACGTCCGATGGTCCATGTGAAGAAAATAAAAAGCCCCTGAAAATGTATGAAACAATCCGAGACTGGCTGGCTGTTGATGTCAGCTCTAAAGTGATTTGCGTGTATGAGTCTACATATATGTATGTGGCCTAGATCAAGACCAACTTGAATGCTCGATCCTCATTTGCCACAGCCTCCACACACACACGTACACACATGCAGTGCACACAGAGAGACTGCACGTATAGGCATAAAGAGCAAGAGGGAAAAAGAGGAGAGGACTATAGGGAAACGTGCTTGGGAGACGGTAGACGGAGGCGGTTGCGCGTGTCTGCTCGGCTGCTGTCTGGCGTGCTCATTCCTGCGATCTTCAATTAATGAAACTCGGGTGCAGTCGCGTCGCATGTCAAATAAATATGTCTCTCTCTCCTACTCCTTTACCCTACCTCTCTCTCTCTCTCTCTCTCTCTCCTCCACCCGCAAGCCTATTTCGCGGGCTTCTTCTCCAGAAACGCGCTCGCGAGCCACCCTCCCCCTCCACTACCCCCTTCACACACAGTTAGTTGTGTGTGTGTGCGTGTGTGTGTGTCTATAGCCAGTGTACGCGCGTATACATGCAGCAGCAGCTCTCGTTGCTTGCGCGCGTCTTCCTTCCTTCCTTCCGCTGCTCCGGCGCCTAGTCGCGGCAGCTACAGCTCGTGGATGAATCGTCGGTCGGTTTGATCCGGAACGAAATCGCGTCTCTCTTCGCTCGGCTGTGCTCAGCACAGCTCAGCACGGCTCCTCTTCGCCTCCAGGTTCTCCTACGCGGCAATCAAAACCAACCGGCTCATCCCCCTCCACGCTACGTACCGACTGCTTTTTAGGCTGCACCTTAATTATGCACTGAACATATTCTAGGATTGGGATCGAGGCGGGCGGCGGGCTATGAAATTCATTAGAAAAGGAAAAAGGAGCCGCGCGCACCGACAAAGAGAGAAAGGACAAATGCCTCAGCAGATGGCGGAAAAAGAGCTCCGGGATTCCTGATTAATATTTTCTTTCCATTCGCCGAGGGGGTGAGACAGCGAGAGAGAGAGAGAGAGAGAGAGAGAGAGAGAGAATGGAAGCGAGGACACGGCGTCTCCGTAAGGAGGAAATCAAAAGGAGATGAACTCGACACCCACACACACACACACAGGCACACAAAAAGGTAGTAAAAGCCGCGGTGTGTAGTGAGCAGCAGCAACGGCAGCAACGGCGGCGTCTGATTTTGCCGCTACCGCTACTACTTGCGGCTGCTAATGTCGCTGCTGGCTGACGCTGTATCTCTCGAGTCGACTGGGCTGCTGCTGCTCCATCTTTTTTCCTCTTTCTCTCTCTCTCTCTCCCTCCCTCCCTCCCTCTCTCTCTTTCCCTCCCTCTGTGACACGCTGCAGCAAGTTCTGAAGACCGAGGAGGGCGCCGAGAGATCTTTATTCTTATTAGCCCAACAGTGATTTCTGCAAAATTAAAATTGCCTAAGGAGGTATCATTTGCCTTCCTCTCTCGCCGAGTCTGCCTCTCCCTCTCTCTCACTCACTCACTCTCTCTCTCTTTTCAACCCCGTACTCCACTTTCGTCCTTCTCACGCCAAGCACTTTTTTGCCTTCTGCCAACCAACCAACCGAACCGACCAGTCAAGAGCTCCTTTCTCTCTCTCTCTCTCTCTCTCTCTCTCTCTCTCTTCCATCTCTCTCACGCTCTGATGTTGCTCCTCGCAGATAAGTGGTCGGGCTCTTGGCTCAGCTGCCTGCGACCGACTATCGGTCGATGCGTTCTCTTTCCGTCGCGCTTTTTTCCGCTTTCCTTCACCTCTCTCTCTCTGCCTCTCCCTCTCCCTCTTTTTACTTCCTCTCGTGCACTCGCAGAACCGAGACGCCACCGACGCGACCGTCACTTTCCCTTTTTCAACCCTCCCTCGTCTCGCATCCGTCCCGCATCCATGTACCTCGCAGACAGCTGTTTGCATTTTATTTATACTAATTCGTTTGTTCTTCTTCTTTCGCCCCCCCCCCCTCTTTCCCTGCACTAGCACGAATCATCTTTCTCGAGGAGGAGCAGAAGTGGCAGCTCTCGTGGTTGGCGCGTCGCTTAATTCTGTCAGAATTACCAAAGACAAGATTGACTTAGGTATAAACGCGAGGCTGGAAAGTGGCTGGCAAGTGGATGGTAGCCAGAGGTGAGCTGCAGAGCTGTGTAGGAGAAGAGGAGGAATCATTGTCCCAAAGGCCCTCGGGCGCAATTTAACGTAGAGAAGAGGAGCGAGTGAGAGAGAGGCACACTGCGTGTATACCCTCACTGCTATATGTATATATAGTTTGCTGGTAGGGAAATTCCAGTAGTCAAACGGATTGCCTTTGACCTCGAGTCGAATGATACCGGAAAGAGGGTGTTCGCTATCAAACGCTCGGCAAGCCGCGGCATTCGCGCGCCCGAGCTGCCCTCTATCCTCTTCTCTTTCTCTTCTCTCTCACCCCTTCATTCCGTTCCGGACGAGTTGGCCACTTCGGCCGCGATGGACAAATCGATCCGGAATTTCTGCGGCCTCACGCGCAATCGACACTTTGTCTCGTCCTTCGTCTTCTCTTGCTTTGTTGTGTGCGGCTCCTTCGGACTCCCCCAGGCGCTCCCTCCACTTTGCCTTGGCTGGCCACAGGAGTTTGATCGTATCAACGCTTGAAGCAGTCGATGCCTTAATCACTCCAAAATCGTCTGGGCACTTTTTAGGCGGCTACCGTGCTTTATTGCATGGATAGTTTTAGATGATTTTTCCACGAATATGCATTGGCTTGCTTTATTAATATCGAATACATCTTAACGAATATACCAGTTAGCTTAATTAAAGTATAATTAAAATTTGTGATATTCGATATTTGCGAAACTGCGCACCTGTTATGTAAAAAGCTTCGTTTGCACGAAAAAACAAGAGTTAATGAATGGTCCGGAAATCAAGATTTATCGCCTTCAGTCTTTAGGTTAATTTACGCTCCTACGTTAGTTTACGGAGCTCGTATTAATTGCTCAGCGGCCAGCTGACAGTAAAAAAGCTGAAAATTTTATTGTCGAAACTAATCAGAGCATAAAGCCGCGCGTGAACAAAAAGGAGAAACGAAGATAGCGGGGCGGCGCGTCGAGCACTCAGCTGTCAAAGGATCTCTATGGAAATCGTATCGCGTGAGATCTCGCCTCATTATTCTCTCGAAAACCGAAAATGATAATACCGAAAGTATATATATACGGAAAGAGGTAATGGCGCGATGTGAGAACGAAAGGAGGTGGAGGATCGATGGCCTCGTCAGTCCAAAAAAGGAAGGCAGAAAAAAAAGTTATCGTTGGAGCGAAGCGTACTTCAGAAGCATAGTATAGCTTCCCTCGCGGCTCCACAATACACAGAGACGTATAAGACGCTCCTTGCGAGTCGAGTTCGCGCTCTCGTTACCGTTAAATTTATTGTAATTAATTTCCCTATCTGGGCGCTCGCATCGGCCGGATGGACTTGGCCGGTACTAACCTGCAAGGTCTTATATGGCCGCGCGAGCGGAGCCGCCGCTATACAGGTGTATATTAAAAGCTCAGCGGCCAGAGTGTATATAAGAGTGAAGCGTCGTTCGATCCACACACAAATACACACACAAACACACACACACACACACACATACACAGATATGCGGACACTCACTTGAACGACGTTCAATCCCCGAACGTATTCGCTCTTGCTCTCCAGCGCGCGCGCATAGAATTAAAGACGCGCATAATACGAGCTCACGTCCATCCGACCATAAGAATGGGAACGGCGGCCGGGGCATCGCAGAAGCGCGAGCACATACGTACAGAGCCCAGCGTAATCTGTAATTAGCGATCCCGATTAAAGTTATTTACGAGCCGGCCGCGCTCACACTGTGTCAGCCATTGTATTTTAATTCCGTTTATCGTCTTTCCACCGTGTCTGTATGTATATACCCCCGAGCCACTAGAGGGAGAGAGAGAGAGAGACTGACTTAAAAAGCAGCGATCGTACGTCTGCGCACTCGAACATTTAATGATTTCTGCAAATTGTTTTCGTGAAAGCATGTGGATTCGTACTAAATTCAATACGCGCAGTAAAGCCAGTTCGTTTTACAAAAAGCGAACGTGTTCAATAGATTTTCAACTCTATGTGCATATATTCGAGTAATGAAGTGCAGCTGCCTGCAAGTTTATACTTTTCAATATATATACAGTTACCTTTGAGTTGTATAGATTCGTTTGCAGCTTTAGAGTGATGGATTAGAAAGAAAATCATTGTATAATACACGTTCGCTGATTGCCAAATGGAATTAATCCGATGGTTCTTGTCTTGATGCTACCTCGCTAGCTTCTCTAATCATGGTTTCTCAATTGCGAATCGCCAGTGCGTGTATTTTTAGCTCTCATCGATCTAAAAGGAAAGTGGGAAGAATTTTAATTAGCGTCTTACGTTCATCGAATACCGCCTTGAGAGTATGGCCGATAAACTTAATTGAATTTAATTATTAAAGTTTCATATATGAATTTATGCATTGGCTGGTATAGACGATAGCGTCTCCTTTGTATAAACATTCGAGACGATCCATTTTCATAGACAAGTTGCTGATTATCGCGACAATGTATCGGCATTAGCATATATTTACTCTCTCCTCTTTCTCAAAATTGCTTCGCACCGTTAAAAACATACACAACAGCCAGGGTACATATAAGTTCATTAGCGCAACCAGTGCTGAAACATGGAAAAATAACTTGGCAGCAGTGACCGTTTTATTTTTCCCTCGACTCGACGCAACGCGTCAGTGGTCCCTTTCATAATTCATTAAAACAAGTTGATATTTCGCAAGATATCAGCTGCAGTGCAGTGCTGTTGCCGCCTACGAAAGCCTATCCGCGCGCCATCGTATAATATAAATGCTCGAGTTGGTGCAGGAAGCGGCGTTTATCAGAAATCGTCCATCAGTTCACGTGCGTTGCAGTTATCCGCTGCGCGGCTCACCTTATATACAATGCGACTCATTAATTCGACGAGTTTATACGCAGGCTTGTATGTATAGTGCACGCCAATGAAAACGGCAATCCTCCTCCGGGCCTCTCTCTCTCTCCCTCCCTTTCCTTATACCGCGCCAAGAGCCTACTGCTGCGCATCGCATTGTGCGGCGCCGATAAAAAAGGAAAGCGTCGAACTATATACGTGCAATTCTCCTCCGCCGCAGTGCCAGACGCGGCCCGTCTACACCAGCATAATGACCTTCTTAGTATGGTTAACCAGCCACTAAGAGCGCGTAGGCAATAATTACCGGTGCATACTTCATATATGCTATAGACCTATACATCAGAGCTGGCAGTAGCTCTCTCGCGGATAAATGCGCGCTCGAGCGTCAACTTTCTCAAGGAATCGTTCGAGACGCGTCTGCAGCGTCTGTGTTTTTCTCCTCCTCGCTCCGTAGCCATTTTATAGGCTGCAGCCATCGCCTCGAAATCAGAAGAGGGCAGATGCGAAAGCTCGGGATGCACGCCTCGCGTGCGGGATCGATGCGCGGCAGCGACTTCTTGACGCGCTCTCAAGGCGTGATAAATGGCACCCGGGCACTCGCTGCATAAATTGCGCGAGGCCTAACAATATGCAAACACACGTAAATGTGCAGGGAGCAAAATTGAACGACTCCCCTGCACACACACCCAGACGCAGAACACAGACTCAGACACAGACACGCCGAACAGGAGAGAGGGAGAGAGTCTCGTGTACAGGACGCGTATTCCGGCTCTGATCCGTAAAAAAGCAACCCTTTTTAGAGCCGCCTTTACCCTTTCGGCTTATCGCTCGGGTCCGTTCAGTGCAAACATCGTGGAAAAAGCCGAAGAGCATCGAGAGAGAACGAGAGAGACCGACGCGTATCCGTTATCAATCTCATTTTCCGTTTCTCTCCCTTTCTCTCTCCTGCAGCCCGTGCTGCTGTCTTTTTTCACCCTTTCTCTCTCGGCACCTCTTTGCTTTCCCAGCGCGCTCGCGACGGCAGAGAAAGAGGGGAAAGGGAAAGAGAAAGAGAGCGAGAGGGAGAGGCTAGAGCAGCTTCTTTAGGTAAGGGGATGAATATTCATGTTCCCGCTCGCTCACCATCGGACGTCAGTGGCAATCAACTGACAGGGAGAGGGGGCAGCGAAAAAATGACGAAAATGTGAAGCCCATAGCCGTTGACGTCGTCGTGTGCCAGCTACCCTCGTTAGTGTGGCTCTCTCTCTCTCTCTCTTTCACTCTATTTCTCTCTCGTTGACGCGGCAGCTCCTATACCTACGTCCAGACGCGCGCGCGTCCTTGTCCTTGCTTGCATGTTGTTCGATGGGGCGAGCAGAGCTGGATAAAAAAGAGACTTTGCACGCTACTGCCGCTCTTCTTTCGCCTGCTCTCATTCGCGCGCGCGAGCGCTGATTTCCGCAATTTCCTTTGCTTCTCTTTCTGCGATTGCTGGCACTTTACTTTAGTCCGATATTTTCAGGTTGCGTACTGAATTCTTCCACAAATTTCTTTTGCATAATAAATTCTTCAGCAGCTCAATATAAAAGTCCCAGTTTACAATGTTGCGTTAGTATTCCGAAATCCATACTAAAAATGTCCTAGTAGTTGTGCAGACTGTAGAATACCGTTTACGGATACTGCACGATACAATTTATCACGCCAATAAAATTCTCCATTCCAGTTCACCCTTTAGCTCGGGTCCTCGCAGAGAGAGTAGCTGTTCGTAAAACAAGGCTCGATAACATTTATAACCAAGAGATTTTTCGCCCCCTTCTCGCATCGGAGTCGCGCGCATTAAAGCCACCGATCGGACGATAGGGCATGATAATAAGGGGCAATAACAACGATTATTTCAAGTCTGTAAGGTATATCAGCAGCTGAACAGTCGAGAGCGAGAGAGAGGGAGAGAGAGAAAGAGAGCTGCGAGCTGCGGCGTTCCTTCCCTTATAACTGCGGGATCCGGCCGGGCGTAATATCCGTCAGCGTCGTTTTTCATTCGCCTCGCCGCTTGATAACGAACGGACGAGACTTTACAAACTTTTTACCGATAATTACGCTCTGTTTATCTTGTGAGCGCGCGCGTCTCTCCCTTTTTACACAGCCCCCCTCGTTCCCGCGCATTGTGTGTGTGCGTGCGCTCGTGTCTTTCACGGCAAAAACATCGAGAGTACAGGGAAGACAAAAACGCTCAACGATATTCTTTAATCTAGCGACAAAAGTAGCGTGCGGAATATAATGGCCTGTACGGTACAGGATTCGCGTTGTTGAATTTCCATAAAGTTAAGGAGGTATAAAACATGTGCGAGTATAGTCGTCGTCAGCGATCGACTAGACCTTTTCAGGCTCTCTCTCTCTCTCTCTCTCTCTCTCTCTCTCTCTCTCCTCCACGGTTCCTCCACTCATCGAAAGCGGAAGTGGCACGTATACCGTACATAATGCCAGGCAAGAATACGCGCTCGCGTCTAATTGTCCCGGGGATAGATAATTCCAGGCTCTCGCGATTAGCATATATACGTTTCCTAGGATCTCTCCGCGGGTATGTGTGTGTGTGCGTTGGGCACAGAGTCGCGTCAGCCGGGCAATTAGCGATTACTGATTAAGTCAAGCGGGATAGACGTTAGTTGGGGGAAGCCAGCGGGAGCCTCGGGCGGGCCGTTTCTCTCTCTCTCTCTCTCTCTCTCTCTCGCTCTCTATCTCTCTCTCTCTCTCTTTCTTTCTGTTTCTCCTGATGCTGACGATTGATACGAAGAGCGGCGCGAAAGAGGAAGGAGGGCTGGTGGGAGGGAGCCTCAGTGGGTATACCTGCCCAAATGCTCATCGCGCATCGCGCCCGATCCGACGAATCGCGCTGCGTATTGTATGCTAATGCACCAGCGGCAATCAGCGGCTCTCCTCTTGTTCCGCTAAGATTATGTCTGTGTCTGTGTCTGTGTGTGTGGGTGTGTGTGTGTGTGTATGTGTGTGTGCAGGCTGGCGAATGCGCGAGACCGCGGATACGCCTGATGTATAAGCCTAAAGCGTCGACGCCACCTGTATGTGTGCCCTCGCGCGCACGAGCTGCCCAGTGTTTTCGAAATTAATTAGCTCGAACGCCGTTGCTGCTACTGCTTCTGCTGCTCCTCCGTATATGTGTACTGCGGAACGACGTGCTATCCTTGACCACTTCTGATTGACTTTACGAATTTCCGGAATGTTCGAATTAATCCTATTCTGATGTGTAATCTTGGATCTACGGTTTCGTCATAAATTTCGAGCGGCGAGTTTCGAAATTCGAGTTTTTTTTTTAGAGAGAATTGCCAACGCTATTTTCTGCTTTTAGTGCTGGTAAATTCATTGTTTCCTTCAACAATCCATTTCAATAATTGATTATACATCATTTTAATATCAATAATATATTTATATACTTTGATAATGATGGATGGCTTTCTAAATTTAAAGCAGAGAAAATCCACTGTTACAGGTATACTATTATAATATCCTGCACTTATTAGAAATGAAATATCTAACGTTAATTCTACAGGCACCTGCACCTCACGATAATTTTAAACCACGTGCAGGCGTCATTGTGGCTTATCAGCCAGGCGACCCATCCTAACAACTTAAACATCGTCAATGACGAGTTACAGTCTCCGTTACATCTCGCGGTGATGGTAAACGAACCCTGGATCGTTCGAAGGCTCGTCCTTGCAGGTGCAAATACTGAACTTAGAACGAGAGACGGCGACTCGGCACTGCATCTTGCATGTGCCTTAAACGATCTATCTGGTGTGAAGGCACTTATCGAACCGGTTTCATATTTTAAGGAAGAATGGCTCGTGAATAATAACCCAGTGGTTCTACAAACACCGCCGCAGAATCTGGAACTTCGAAATTATAGAGGTAGGCATGCATTCACATTTATATTTACTTGTGTACTTTTTAATAAAGCTTGTTACACTTAGTTTCTATCAATTTTGGTTAAAGTTTTAAATATTTATTTTCAAAATGTATTAATATGTTGAATAATAATAATTTTATTGTTTGAAAAGAGAAACGTTTATTATATTCACTCGGAGTATTAGATATGAGCTAATACAAACACACATACATGCAGTATAATGTTTAGTAGCCTAAAGATCTTGCCTGGCGACTACCAAATTTGTTTTTATAACAGTTATTTGATTACACAGACCCACAATCAAAAAAGGTACCCTGAACTGGAGTTGAGACCACCTTATTCCTACGTATTTTGGCCTTCTAAACACGAAGTTGAAATAAAAAATAGAGGTGATCCTACGTATTTTCGAGATAACTCTAAAAAACCGAATTTCGAGATATTATAAATTACGAAATTAAAAATTTTTTTCATTATTTTAGCAAGTGGTATTTATTATTGCCCCCTAAAAAATAATATTTTATACAATTTCTCCCATATGTACTTTCATTTTCCACTTTTGAAAGAATTTTAATATTCAGAACATTTGTCTATCTAACCTGAGAAAGTATACTTATAGCTATACATACATATATATATACTTCTTAGTTAATTTAAATTTTGTTCGGGCTGAAGTAAGTTCCACAGGGTATACCATGCGAGATTCAGTTTTTTTAGTACATTAATATAATAATATTAATAAATTTTAAAATAGAATAGATTTTATTGATGGTCAGGATGGATGACAGCTAAACTTGACAAAATGTTATTAGACCCATACAATTTCAAGGTGGACTGTTTAAACAACGCTCAGTCACAAAATCTTACACATTGTGTATAACAGTTAAAATTCTATAAAAATTATGAAAAGTAAGAAATTGAAATATAATGAAACGTTAGAAAAATATTCAATTGAAAGAAAAGTACTGAAAATTGCGTTTCACCACCGGTTACCTACTACAGGACTCATCAGTAAGATGACAGGCAACCATATAGTTTCATAAATGCAAATTGATAGGCAAAATTGTAATCCAATGTGTTGTTTCTATATAGTGTGAAATGATAAAAGCACTAGTGAGAGTGAAAAGTTCGGCTTCCATCTAGTGCGCAATTCTTGAAAAGCTGAACTTCTGAAAGCAGTGAACCTCGAAGACCCTTATGCATTTCAGTGATTCAATGCCAATCCTATTTCGAAGTATAGAATAGAATTTATTGATTGGCAGACAGCTAAACTTTAGTAATAAATTTTATTTATTTTTTTTAGTAACACTAGAGTAAATTTCGCTCTTAATAAGTAAACTTTACTTAAAAGTTAAATTACTGTTTAAAATATTGACATTATAGCTAGAGTAAAGGCACCTTCTTTAAACCCTAACCTATTTTATTGAAAACTATTCGACAATTAGCTTCCTCAAATTTACTTTAAAAAGAATTCAATATAAACATACAAGCATTTTCGTTAATGTTTCGTAAAAATGATTACTTTCAAACTGTTTAATAGCAATTTACATGTCGTAGGTTTGGTGGAAAAAAGCACTATTTAAAATATTATGGGTCCGATTCTAAATATTTTACTTTGCATAAAAAAATCATCTCACTTCTTGATAAAACGTGATTCGTAGATTTCTGTCGTTTATTTCTGAAAAATAATAATGAGTCCGATTTAAGAGATATATGAATTAAACAATTTAATTACAATAAAATAAAATTCAAATAAATATGGAATAACAAAATCAAAATAAATAATAATTAAATCACTGATTTTATAAAATATGTAATATTTGTAAAATATTCTATATTTTGAAAGATTGTAATATTTCTATAATATAATCTATTAAAATTATTTTGTTATTTAAAAGATGATGAATACGATCGAGTATACATTCAATATGTTGCTTAAGATATTGATCCCATATTCGAATGACATTCTAAATTCAAAAAAGAGGAAAACAACAACGAGATCTGCACTATCTCTGTGACAAAAAATTGATTCAAATGAGCATAAAAATTATTACAATAAATTATTTTGACTAAAATTAAACATGTTCCTTTTATTTATCTTACAAAATTTATTTTAATTTTAACCATTTTTATTTTTTATTAAATAATTTTCATTTTCTGTGTCGTTGCTACCAACTTAAAATTGAGAGAAAAGATATGCTGGCTAGATAGTGCCTTTTCAAAACCCAAACATTAGACAGTGCCTTTTCTAAACTAAAAATTTAGATAGTACCTTTTCCAAACTAAAATTTTAGATAGTGCCTCTTTCCACCTAACCGACGATGAATAGTGCCATTGATACTTTCAGTCAAGAATCTTAGTTTTTATGGAACGACATATTTCTGAAATTAACATCGTAATTTCTTCGCACCGTTTGCACAATTCTCGTTCCATTGTTCGATGTTTAAGTGTTTTCGGCTTTGAGCGCAGCACTGAATACATTCTTTCGTTTGGCGATGGCTGGCGTCAAATAAATTCGATTCGTTGAAGTCTTGGTTTCCATTACAATTATAGATAAGACTATAAAATCAGAATTTTTCAGTTACGTGCATATATTCCCTGATGCAATAAGATTGATTTCTATTACATAATAGGTTTGTTATACTATTAATTTCAAGAATGTTAGTTTCTTAATCTAAAAGAAATATCTTTAAATTTATATATTATTATGTATGTACATGTTTGAAATGGGTCAGTTTGAAGTGTACTTATTATAAACTTGTGCTTTTTAGAAAAGTTGTTGTAAATGACGACTAATATGGAAGTTTTAAGGAAGCAATGTATGCACTATTTGTAGCTCCACATCGTGAGAGACAAAATTTATTAGATTGTATTAAGCGTATATAGATTAATATACCAACCATTATCTATTACAAGGGGTCAGGTACTTGAACACATAAAAATTATATTATCATATTATTAGTTAGTGATCGAGTACTCGTACTATACTCGTATAACCAAGTTTTTTCGGTATTTCACCTTTCTCCGTGCGAATACAAGTTTTTCTCCCTGATCTCCTCGCGCTCGTTCTGTTAATAGCAATTAGGTGTCGGTAGGTGTATGGCTGGTTCGAGTCGTCGTTATATGGAAAAGTGGGTTTCCGGCCTGTTGGTGCCGATGTGCAGCTATACGCTCCCGCTATCGGGAGACCATCATTGGGCAACCTTCTTCTTCGCACACACACGCGTCTCCGTCATCCCATTGAAAAGCGGAGGCGTGCGTTTTCCCACGCGCTGAAACATAACTCGCAATAATCCCAAAGTGATAGTAGGTTAAGTCATGACCGATCCTATCTTAGCTGCCGCGCTTTGCCGCCGAGTAATTGCCTCGCCGATTCTCGCTCGTATACCTATACGCAGCCCAGGGAACGCGGCGCGCACCGCAGCGGCGGATTTCGCGTCTCACCGACTACCAGTGCAGTACTGCACACCGGTGCATCCCTCCTCTCCTTTTTCTCGCTGCGTATGCACGTACTTCTGTTGTCACCTAAAAGCGCGCCTAGTCTACGATTTATAATCTTATGTAATCTCACTTCCTCCGCTGCGATCAGCTCACTCACCACCTCGCTATTTATAACGCGTCCCTTTTTTTCACGAGTTCCTTGAGAAATACCGGATTATATACTTCGGTGCGTTGGAATAATGGGGAACGAGCCTTGATTTACATGCGGATGATGGCGAATTCGTTCAGCAAACATTTCTCCACTGATTAATGCCACTGGCGATCGCAATGAGAAGCGGCAGCGAGCTGAGACAATTAAGTATATTGATTCATCGGAACGACAAGGGGAATTTCCGCGTCATTAAAGAGCACTCGGAAAAATACGTCCGATTGAAGCCGCTGGAGCTCGGGAACAAAAGCCGTTTCGCGAGAATCGAAGAATAAGAGGCAGCGGCCGCGGCGTCCGAGGGCGAAAAGTCGTTGCCAATAAAAGATGGCAGCTCGTGGGCGTATAATCAACGGATTAGCCGTCGAATAGATCAGAGAAGAGCCAGAGAGAGGCTTGCACTCGGTTAGCTAAAAGCATCGTGACCGGCCGGCCATTAGCGGAGGGTGGTTTCGGCTCGTGCGTCTGTCGCGCGCGCGTTCTGTCACTGAGAGAGAGCCAAGAGCCACGGGGGTGTGAGAAATGCGATTATAAGTCACGAAGTGTTGCTGCTGTTGGCGCCGCTGCTGTACGAGCATCGATACCGTAACGCCGCTACTACTGCTGCTGTTGCTGCTGCTGGCGCGCATTCGATTAATTGATTGGATGGTACGGAGATAGAGAGAAAACAGGCCGACGGAGATTAAAGCAACAGGGCAGGCCCACTCGGCAAAGTTGAATAAACATTGAATCGCGGATTTATTCGGATTGCGAATTTTGATTCTGGCGCACCCTTCCGTCGATGTGCACCTAATTTACATGTGTACACGCATTAATCTCACACTGAATTATTCATTCGATATTGCAGTACGTCGAACTCTTTTTTTTCCCATACTCTCTCACTCCCGACTCTCTCGCGGCTCGTTCCCGACGATCACTGAAATAAACGCGGCGTACAATCGCGAACGAGGATTTTCAGCGAATGGAATAAAATTAAGCGCCGCTGACTTGATCCTCCCAATAAAACTAGAATTACATCCACTGTGTACGCCGGGTTTTTCCGAAAATATCGCAATCTTTCATTTCCGCGCTAATTCGTTATATGTGGGTGTGCGTCGTTGCTGAACTCGTATATATGAATAGCAGCTCTCTGATACTAACAGCCAAGTAATAAATTGACTTGAATTTCGGAGGTTTCGCGTTCACGGCAATAATACACAAGCCGTTGTTTATAGGAATCCGCAGTAACGAAATTCATCCGTGGCCCTCTCTCAGTCTTTCGCCCAAGAATTTGCTAACCAGCTGACGAATAAGCGCTGAGCGGATTAACGCGGCGCGTCGAAATCGCGTTATTGCAACGTACATGTAGAGCGACTGACTGGCTGCACACCCGCGTGCCCAAGTATAAGCCGGTAACTGGTTGTCGCTGCAGCAGCCGTCTCTCAGCTCTCTCTCTCTCTCTCTCTCTCTCTCTCTCTCTCTCTCTCTCTCTTCCAATAGCCTGTAGGCAAGCATTTATGTGCTCGAAAACGGAAAGAAGTGTTGTACAAGTGCATCGCGCTGGGAATTTTTGAGGAAAAGAAAACCAGGGGAGAGGAAAAGAGGACAGCTAGGAATATAATTAAACAAACGGGGGAAGGGAAAGAGCGAAGGGAGTGCTGCAAGTGAATAGGGCGACGAGTATGAAGAGAGGAAATAGAGTGGTTAAAATATATGGAGATAAGGGGAATGGGAGGTAGGAGCGGAAGAGGAGCTCGAGGGAGTGGGAGAGGGAGAGCGAGAGAGAGAGAGAGAGAGAAGACTTCCATGCTCTCTCAAAAGCGCGACTAGTATGATACCGAATCCGCGGATCTCCCATCGAGAGATTAGCATTTCCGCTTTTCTCTCAACAATTCTCCTCGTTTCCGTACGGATTAGCCGTTAAGCTTGCGCCCCGGCACTGACGGCACTCGTGGATCCAAGCTCTCTTTCTCTTTCCAGCTCTCTCTTGCTCTCTTTCTCTCTCCGATCTTCTTCCTAGAGAGACAGAGGGAGAGAGAATGGTATATCGAGTATTATTTCAGCGCGTCATTCCTGTCGCTGCAAAATTCACGCTAGCTCGTGTACAATTGAGGCGCACTAACAATCCTGGGAAAATTCAATGCAGGTCAATTGTGAAATACACTATTTCGCGTTGAATCCTGTAAAGAACTACTCTCTCCCCCCCTTCTTTCTCTCGCTCGTTCGCTCGGCGCATTTGCTGATTTTAAGCGTGCTCCGCTGATATTTCCTAATAATAACGGTATTGCGAATTTCATTGTTTACTTGCGAATTGCGTGTTTCGCATAATTCGTGGAGGAGATTGTCGTCGCACTCCCTCTTCATTGCTCTTCTCTTGATATCAATTCTGTCATGTTTATTTTAAAGAATCTCAGTAAAACACCTTTTCCTTCGAATAATGCATTATTAAAACCAATTCGAAATTATTAGTAAAAAACAATAAACTGCACAAATCTACGAAACGAACGTGAAATCAAGTAACTTTATACTATCATGCCAACAATTGTGAAATTAACAATCTTTGCAAGAGAAGTCCGCGAATCGTCGGAGCAATCGGCAAGGGGCGAAGCTGCGAAATAATTATAGAAGCTACGTGGTGCAGACGGCGGCATTAGCCAGTCATGAAAATTCAGTCGAAAGAAAACTAATTCCGTACAAAGTAGGACAGGCGCTCAATCTATTAACTGGCTGCAGGAAACTCGGAAACGAAGTCTCGAAGCGCGCGCACGAGCGGCATGTGGCTCGGGCAAAAGATCGGGAGGGGCTGCAACTCGCCTCTATATATATCAGCACTGGTATGTCGAGGCGCAGCAAGAGAGTATATGCAAAGTAGCCTTTATAACACGAGATGAGTCGTACGAGTCCATCTCTTATCAAATTGTTCTCGCTATATGCGGCCGGACCGAGCTCGACGCACACACACGCGTATGTGTAGTCCACCCCCACTCTGGTGCATTTATTCGCCGCATCGACCCTTCCTCCACGCCTCCTCCTGTCTCCTCTCCTCTCTTGTCCTCTTCTTCCGTTCGCGCGTGTAAAGTCTTATAGCGGGTAAGTTTGGCTCATACGTGTGGGTGTACGTGTGTGTGTGTATCGCTGTATGTATAATGAAAGCTGGGCTCGCTCTCTTTGACAGATAAAGAGCTTTCAGCGGGCTGTGCAGCCTCCCCTGCTCCCTTCCTCTTCCCTCATGCACACTCACTCTCTCTCTCTCTCTCTCTCCACCCTTTACAAATCAAAGCCACGACGGTAATAAGCAGGCAGCTGGAGGGGTGGCGACGGCGGCGGCGGCGGTGGCAGCGGCGGCACAGGAGAGGGGCTGTGCGCGCAGACGTGTGAGGTGGCAAGGAAGCGCCGACTCGAGGAGAGTTGGCCAAAGTCCGAGTCCATCGTGCGCGTATGCACGTGTGTGTGTGTGTGTGTGTGTGTGTGTGCCTGCTGTGTGGGTATCCGCGCGTGTGCAGTCGCGGGGACGATGGCGGATGATGCATTATTGAGTGGGACTCGGGCGTCGAGATGTGCGCCCGCGCTATACCCGTGTAATCGCATACATCCTCGCGAGCTCCGCTAATGGACTCCGTCCGAGCCCTCCTTCATATCGTCTCCGCGGCTCGAGTACGTGTGTCTGCGTCGCTCTCTCTCTCTCTCTCCCTCTCTCTCTCTCTCTCTCTCTCGAGCCTTTTTCTCTCCTGTACCGCCCCTTTGCTCCCTCTCTCTTTCTCTTTCTCTAGCCCTGTATATCTTTCTCTCTGTTTCAAGCTTTGCATCAGAGATTTTCTCCTTGCTCGGAAAGTGAGATTTTCGTGTCGACATGTCATGCACGGACTTGGTTGGGCTCTCATTGCATCGTCGACGAACTATATATAGTACTACTGAGAATGGAATGGATTCTTTTCTCTTCAGAAATTTAGCGTTGTAACAAATTGAGTGGCGAAACAAATTAACTACAACAGCCGAACATTGAATTAGAAAAAGTTTTATCTATCCAAAAAAAAGTTGCCTAATCAAAGTAAATTTCAAATAATTATTCAACCGTATCAAATTTGTACTGTAGTAAGATTCCTCTCTAAATTTTCTAAAGAAATAAAAAATTACATTGCAACATCATTACCAATACGTGTCTATTGCAAGATCTCAAATAACTATAATAAACGGAATTGCTAATTCACTCCGTTAATTTGAACTTTCCCATACGAGTTGACGACTGTGTCCAGTTAGCAATATTTTTCCACTTTTGTAAAGAACACGGCCGACACATCCACAAATATAAATCAGTCATCATAAAATTTCGTATTTGCGAAAATACTAATTCATCCCTTTCGCCGTGCAGAAAAACAAGGCAAACGAGAATGATAAAGTATATTTTTCGCTCTGAACAGCAGTAGCAGCAACAACAACAACTGCGGAGTATACCGTCGCAAATACGATAAACATTTCATTCAGAATTTAATACTCTCACGCAGTACCGAATGATACTTTGAAATTTGCTTTATAGTAGTCGAGATATCCGTATATATTTTTTTAAGGTGCAGGGCCCGGACGCCTATCCGATTGCAAATATAGCTCGTAACGGGTATACGCGAGCGAGGCTTGGTCCTGTAGCGTAGCAGTACCCCGGGATCGCGCGCGAGATGAAAAATAATCATGCGAGTAATTTAATTTGGGAAAAGCAGGAAAAATACTTGGCTGCCGGTATATACGCTCGCGAGTAAATGTAAAATAAATGCGCGTGCGAGACTGGCTCTGTACCTTCGATTTCCGGGACTCTCCCCGCCTGCCAGCCCCTCTAAAGCCTCTTGCTATCTCCCGCGAAAAAGAGTCGGAGAGAGAGACAGCGAAATAGAGAGACGACGTAGTCTTCCATGTACGTATCCACACACGCGCGCGCGAACACACACATATATATACATATATATACGTATTACCTACTCCTACGGACATCAGAGACGCGTTATTATTGGATTACATTTTTAATCCGGCCTCTCTTTCCAACCCGGGAGACAGAGAAAAAGCAAAAGCGAGGAAAGCGCGCCGCCGAGCGAGAAGAGAGAGAATCGCAAGCTCTCCCTTCGTCTCTCTCTTTCTCGCTCTCTCTCTCTCTCCCTCTCTCTCTCTCGCTCGTTTCTCCGCACTTCCTCCTCCTCCACGGTCTCGTCCGCGTGCGCCAGGCGCTTTTTCTCTTCCCTGCTTTTCTCTGCTCTTCTCTCCTCTTCTCTCCTCTTCTCTCTCTCTCGCCCCCACGTCCTCTAGCAGCGGCGGCAGCGGCGGCACCGGAGCTCCTATATGTGTGCAGGCCCACCTCCCCTTGTACCTTCTTTCTCTTTCTCCGCGGCGCTGCTCTTGCCTGGGCTCGCGGGAGATATAGCGCGGGAGAGGCCACCTCCGCACACCTCATCCCCCGCCTATCCTCTACTTTCGTATTCCGGATGGAATTACTATGCAGGAGATTTCATTTGTTATATATGCGCGCGAGCGCGCTGCTACAAACGAGCACATTTTCGCTTAGGTTAATCAAATTACCGGGTGGACCTATGCATTTTGAATAGGCTCCGGCTCGCCACCTCTACGCTTCGCGCCCTTTACCCCCTCCTCTCCTCTTGTCCGTATTATGAGCTGTGCTGTGCGACTCCCCCCCCCCGAGTCCTTCTTCTCCTATCGATACTTTAGGCGGACTCTCGCGGCTGTTTACTCGTGAAGACTCGCGGAGATTTTAAATCTTATTACAGTCACTTAATCTTCAAGAATGACGTTCACATTGTGCCGCATCTTAATTTCATGCCTACGGAATCGTAGCAAAAACGCTCGATTTCATTGTGAAATCATTGAAAAAATTTGTATTTTTAGATTCTATACGAATAATATCTCTATAAATACTTTGTGTACAATTGAGATCTTGAAATTTGTTGGAAATATCACAGAAATATTAATAAGTTATGCTTTTAGATAAACAAACTAGTAATGTTTTAATAATACCAACCAATAAAGCTTAACGAAGATGATCCATGACGTATAAAAAAAATATAAGTCGTGAATAATTAAAAAAAAAACATTGACAGTTATTTTATATATTTTTATTGAAATAAAAAGTAATAAAATAAGATAAAGCTATTACAAACAGTAAAGAAATTTTATTTAATCTTCGAGTAAAAGCAGCTCATAGAAATGCCGAAGAAATTAGACTAATAGATATTCCGGAAAACTTCAACTATATAATTCTCATCGTAAATTTGAAATCATCACCATGGAGCCAAATTCGCAGAAATCATTGGCTTTATTGCTTATGAAAGAGCGATCATCCCTCGTAATGATCGGTTATTACGGTAGCAAGTAGACTGCGAAAAAAGGCATCGCAATCTCATCTCGAACTCGAGCGATCGTAAATCACGATTAGCGACAATAATTGCAAGATTGGATAAAAGTTGTGCAGTATAAGCAAGGCGAAAAAGGAGTTTTTTAGCACACGCGAAGCCCCGCGCGCGATTGCTCGTACGCGAGAGTTGGGAACTTTGGTTTAATGATTTAACGCTTGCGCGCACACGGACTCTTTAAATCCACTATTTTAATCGTGAACACGCACGGATGCATGACTAGGCCGAATCTATTGGGACTGGAATACCGCTCAACTGATTTCTTTGGAATGAATGATTTTGGAATGACGATGCTCCTGTACGTCAGTTTTATTTTGTTGACAATGTGTCCAGGACAATTGGGCTTTTTATCCTCTTTGTTGGTTTTCAACGGCTGCGACTATCATTGGATTGCGCGAAAGTCACGTATTTGTTTGATGTAGGCTCAATTCTTGTAGTGTCATTGTAGATAAAGGCAGAGAGGCCCAATATCCTTTCATCAAAATCCTTTATTATGCATCTGCAAAAATGGTATAATAATTCAATATTTTTTTATTATAGTAAAGTAAAATTTTTTAATTTTTCACTCTAAAAAGAACCTTTAGAATTGTAACTTATTGAAGTTTGAAGAATTGTAGAAATTTTCAAACGCCTTAAATTTAAGAACTTTTTACATTCGATTGCATAAGATTCTGCAACTTTGAAAGCTTCTTTCTTAAATCACATTTCTGTAACTTTGGAAAGTCACTTATGCATTACATTTTGATGAATCATATTCAAACTCTTAATAAATTTTTTTGGAACAAAATATTACATGAGAAAAACTTTGGATTGCTTGAGTATCAGAAAATAAGTAAATTCAGTTATTATTGTTACTTTTTTAGGAAAATTCAAGCTTCTAAATTAAATCAAATGCTTTTTCTACTATTAAATAGAAAATTTTCATTCCACATTTTCGTTCGGTGCACGTGGAACCATCAATAGCAATAGGTACTTTACAAAACCTAAAAAGGAAATCCTATCGCATCAATACTCAAATTGCGCCTCCCGGTGAAGTTAAGGAAGCCCGGAAATCTCAGGCGCGCCTCGCGTTGCTGTTACATTGTCAGAGACGCTACCTCCATGCGGACGCATCGAGCGTTAAGGAACTAATTAGCGCGTCGTCGGATTGAAAAGGCACTAGCGGTTATTAACGAGGAAGACGGTAAAGATCCTTTGAGCGGTCGCTGATGCCGTTGCCGATGTTTTTATAGGTTTTACGCAAGGAAGCAGCGATCCTCCCCCACCCTTTTTCTCAGCGGCACCATCAGCGGCAGAAGCAGCAGCAACAGCTCTCCTCGGCCGCGATACGGAGCTGAACGCGCGCGCGCACGCGCAACTTGTTAAAGGCCTATCTTTACGAGTTTTACTTTTGCGGCAACTCATCCACGAGTGTCTTAATGCGGCGCCTACAGTTTTACGTTTGCACTTCATCGCCGGTTACAGCATTAATCAGCTCTCTGCTCTCTATTAACTTCGGCTTCCACGTATTCTTTTAACAGTTACGGTATAGCTTCCTATAGTATAGATCCCATGTACGGTATCAAATTTTTATTTAAACTTACATGATTATTTGTGGAATAGTTAGCTAAACAATTGATTTCGAAACAGATCTTTAAAAGTTTAATGTCTCGACAATAGCTATCCATCAATTTTGATCAACAACAATGTGCAGCTCATCACACTTGATAGTCATATAATTTTATTTACTGCTTTTATCGTGCCAAGTAATGGCACGGAATGTATTTTTTCAAATTGCCTTTGTAATTTTATTGTTCCTGCATCGAATTATTTTACAGCGGCGCAATCGCACATAGCTTATTGTTGATTAAACAGTGATTATACATCGCGAGGGCACTGCAAATCAAACGTGGCATGCGCTCTTCCTCTTTTTTTATTTTTTTTTTTTTAAATTCGAGTGCACTTTCATTATAAAATAAAATCATATTTTGCAATTGACAAGAATTATGAATCAATAGCAGGTTGAATGGCAGAAGTGTCGACTGCTTGCGCTCGCGGCTCTGGTGGACCCCCGAGCTTTCGTTCATTTACACGCGGCAATCCAGTATAGCCGAGCCCCGCTCGTTAATGCCTCGCAATTAAGGTGGCGTAGGCCATTAAAACGCAAAGGTAAATCAAAAAGCGAGTAAAATAAACATTCCAATACACAGATGCATATGAACGTATATCTCTCTTTCTCTCTTTTCCCCTCGCCCAGCGCGCGCCGAGGCCGAGAGTAGCACGCGTATATACCAAAAGAAATGCGAAATTGAGAAACTTCGTATTCGAAATTTAATTTAAAGCGCGCGACTTCTGGAATAAAATTCTCATCATTAGCAGCGATTAACATCTGAAGTGTGTTCTCCTTTTTTTTCAAACTTGGGCAGGGAATAAAACTTTATTTGACGATTCAACATTATTTCTCGTTGCGACTAATGAGTACTCGATAAGCGACGCGTACGCATACATCTCTTTTTTTATTAATGAAAAATCTTGGTTTTTTTTTGGTTTTCAATGTAAAATATGCATGGAAATAATTTATTGAAACGAGACGGCAGGAAGTTTTCGTAAGATAACATTTTTCCGAGTATTCCCTGAAACAAATTTGATGTTCTCTCGGCAAACCAAATATTACAAAGTTTTACAACCGTATAACGTTAAAACTGTGATTTACGAACTCATCCGGTTTCAGTACGCTCTCTCCCGGTATACATAACGACCGATGTTCGAGATACCTCATTCCGACAAAAAAAACAAACCTTCTCTATCGAATGAATATTTTTCTCTCGCCGTGGTTCTCAAAGGCTTCTTTTGCATTATGAGAATTTTATCAAAATAATTTATTTTATATTTACATCGATGCTTATGAATATTCATTATTCGGCACCTTTTTTGCGTTGATGTAGCCATCAGATGGGAGGAGCAAAAAATTTTCATCGGCTATATTTCGTATTATTTTGAACTATAAAAGTGTTTTAAAACTTAAATTATTCAAACATTATGAATATTGACCAATACAAGATAAAAAAAATCTACGTCGCATATATACATTTGTACAATGGCACATTATTTCATCAAATCATTTGATAAAATAAATGAATGTAGATAAATCCAATAAGACTTTCAGTTTATTCAAGTTTGTTGCCAGAATCACACCATTCATGTTTTCCCTATACGAAAGAAAATTTGTCGTCAACTCTTTCCATCCTCAGGCGGAAGTCAACATGGTTTCCCTCCTGCAAGGATAAATCCCATAGCAGCAGCAGTAGTAACAGCAGTAGTAGCAGCAGCAGGTCTGTCGTACACCGAGGGCGGGCAAGTATGTGCCCTCGTTAATCGTTCACGGCGTACTGGGCTCAGACACGATGTGTATCTCGTGGAGGTTCGGGCGAGTCTTGCTGCTGAAAGAGCAGGAGACAGATAGAAACTCCGTGGCTCCGTGGTTTCGAGCGAGAGCGAGCGAGACAGATTGAGGAAAAAAAGGAGCAGAAGGTCTAAGCCGAATTAGAGGCGCTTAATTATGCCTCGGATAGAGTTCCACACTCGCGGCTCGTGTGTGTGTGTGTGTGTGCATGCGGAGAATAAGACGATTCTTATGGGAGCTGAGATTCAAAGTAACCGATAAGCCATCACGTGTGTGTCTGTTGTGTGTATATGTGTGCTTCAGCGCGACCCTCTTCCGGGCGTTTGCTCCTCTCTCACACCTGATAGCCTCCGGGGTCTTCGTCTTCGTCTCAGGAGAGCTGCCTGCAGTGGCAGCAGCAGCAGCAGCAACAGCAGCGAAAACCGAGCCGCTGATATCTCATACAGCTGGCGAGAAGAAATCTTCCGCTACGGGGTTGTGGCGTACTTCCGGTCTCGCGCGCAGTCTGATTCGACGCCGATTGTCTAGCCGACCAAATCTCTCTCTCTCTATCTTTCTCTCTCAGTGTGTGTGTGAGCTTCTTCTTCTTTTCTTGCGTCACGAGATTTCGAATCTCGGGAATTTCACGCTGATCCTCATTAAGATAGGCAGTAACTCGTTTTTATTCGGCGAAGCTAACCGCTAGGCTCGCGCGCACTTCGCAAACTTTTCGAATAGTGATTTACGCACCGGAGCAGTTTGCTTTTGCTTTTACGTAAGCTAGAAGGGCCTGAAAATTGGATGGTACGAGCGAAGAGGAAGAGCGGCGACATACAAGCAAAGTTTGATTCTTGAGAGAGAGACAGAGAGAAAGAGTAGCGAGTGTCCGCGCGCGCACACTCAAAGTCATACGTGTGTTATTAAAGTTCCGCAGTTTGCTGGTGCAGCTGTTTTGCGTGGTTTCTTCAGAAAATTGCCTCCTCCCGGTCGCTGTTGTTGTCGGCTCTTGATGGTGGAAGAGAGAGAAAGACAGAAAGAGAGAGAGAGAGAGAGAGAGTGAGAAAGAGAAGAAACGGTCAGGCATGACAGGCAGGTCCAGGACGGACAGGATATGACCTCCCCTTGGCGTTACTTCAGCTCCGCCGTCGTCGCGTCGCCCCGAAATGAGACCACTTTGACTGTTCAACCACTATCGCAAGTCGTTCACAGCTCCTCTCTCTCTCTCTCTCTGTCTCTCTCTCCCTCTCCCTCTTATCTTCCTGCCTCTCCGGCGAGGCTCATCTCGGAAATTACTTCCGGTCCCCGACGTTACGCGTGTTGTGTCTCTCACATATACGAGCCTATACGAGGTAGCTGCTTGACATAAGCTCACGCGCGAACGCACGACCTTTCACTCATGATTTCATCATTTCCACTGCGAGCCGGTTCAAAAGGTCGCTCTCTCTCTCTGTCCCTTTCTCTCTTTCTCTCACGTGTACGATGTACCTAACGAAGTCTCGGCGTCGCTCCAGCGACTTCCGCCGCGCGTTTCTCTTGCAAAATGTATCGCACGGCCAATTTGGAATTGAAATCTCGCGGGTGTGCACTTGTATGCGCTGCTGGACAGGTCAATTTCCAACGCGATGACGAAAATAATGGCTATTTCACTCAGGATTCTGTGCGCAGTTCTCAAGCTCCCTCGGGCAATGTATCGTCATTATTTTTTATGTGATTATAAGTTCTTTTAAAACATACATGATTATATTTATTTACAAAGCGATGGGAAAGTGTTATAATAAATATATCATAGTGGTTAGAATAGAACAATAGAACAAATTGCAAAAACTCACGTCTCAATTAATTAATTTTAGAGCTCAATGAGATTTTAATGTTATAATTAGCTTCGCAAAATCATGTCATAACGTATGGTATCCACAAAAAGCGCACGTAATACAAAGAAAACAAATAAAAAGGCAGCTGCTTTCAAGAATTCTTCCTTCGTCAAAAGCGCATTTTGCCCAACGATTCGCCGTTCTTTTCTCACGGGCACACGCGCGCGGACTCACAAGAGTCAGGTTCTGGAGTGCAAGCGTCAGCAACGGCAGCACACGCACTACGCGAGCCAATCAATAACCGCGAGTAATGAGCAGTTTCCCGATCTGAAAGGCTACGCGCGGTATGGCCTCTAGCTCCGCCTTCGCATTCCTGGCAAAACGCAGTCTCATCGCGAGCAGCTCTGATGGGAATGGATGCGCCTGCTTGTATTACATACGCCTTTCAACTGCCAACTCGCGATGGGTTCAAAAATGAATTCTGGCCAACGAAGCGCGACCCTCGTTAGAGCAGCAACTAATTAAAAAATTATCAGCCCTCTTCTTTAAAGGCTCGCCCCATGAGGACAAATCGCTTCGATTCATGCCGGTATTACGAGCGAATTACAAATTCTGTACTGTCACGTTCCTGACGAGTGTATAACACGATTTCCTGAGCGCTGGAGAAGTGTATTAAGTATAAGAGTCGTCAAGGATTCTTGTCTTTTTCTTTCCTGCAGTGTGTACGACAATGCTCTCTCTCTCTTTCTCTCTATTCACGGAGACTCGCGGCCAAGTGAAAAGACGCGAGAGTGATTTGGAAGAGGGCAACGGGCATGACCGCGGTAACAATGGACACGTTAACGCGATGTCTCGACGTACAGGAATCTGTCAATCCGCGTGCACGTCGCCCATGAAGAGAAAGAGAGAGAGAGAGAGGGGGGGGGGAGCGAGCCTTCCTACTTCTTCGGCCGAGTTCTCATGTGCCATAAGAGAAGCTTCCGGGGAATTCAGCATCGTACCTAATGACACGCACCGATTCATCTCTCTATTTCTTCCTTTTCTTTTTATTTTATTTCAACTCTTCCTACTTCCAGTACAATTTCGTGTGTGTATATAATACCTTACTTGAGCATTCATTTTGAATAATCGTATTTTTATGCCTAAACCTCTTCCCGTACTTAGCCACATGCGCGCTCGAATGACCCTTAATGTAGAATTCTAATAAGTTTTTTAACCATTTGCTTCGCCAAAGTAATTTGGTAATAATAACTCGAATCACTTTTAAATTAAATTTTACGTTAATTTGAACAATAATATTGTGAGTGAACTTTGATAGAAATAAAATTTTTATATTTCGTTTTCGGTAATATCGTCCAAATTAATAAGCGCAGTCATTAAGCGCTCGTGAGATATAAAGAAATCGCGGAGATTATAACTCCCAATATAGTCTATTCAAGTCCCCATTTCCTTGCGCAGCTCAGCTCCGACCGCAGCTCGTTTCCTGCTCTTCGAGTATGATTAATATAAAATAAATGATTGTTCGACATCCGGTCCCACCGACGCCTCATTTCGCATCAATTCCTTTTATTTGCCTTCCTGTAGTGCTTTCCTCTTATTCATGTTCCTCCTCCTCCTCTTATTTATTTCTTTCTTTTTTACATAAGCCGCGATCGTTCCGTGCAATTTGTTTGTCAAACCATCAGTATGTTCACGTCTTGTTTCACGTAGTTTCATGGTCATTGCCAATGGTAGTTGTTCCGAGAAACTCTTTATATGTATGTATACATAGGTATACCGCCAGCGAACACTCTTTAAATTAATACGTAACCGTCGCTCTAACAAAAATAATCGCATAAAAAATTATTTGAATCGCAGGGGCACAATCGAGTGATAAAATTCAGTTTGCCACGAGTCAAACGACACGTAAAACGATCCCGTTTCCTGACCCGACCGAGGAATTCCCAAGGACGGAACTGCCGCCATCCCGTTCGACTCTCCCTTACATAGGATCGCAGGAAACGACGTGATTGGAAAACGTGCGCAAAAGACTACTGCCTGCGCTCGTGTCTGCGATTCCGGGGGCGAGAAAAGTTCGAAGGGTTCGGCTGGAGGGACGTAAGGGCGAAATCAAGCGAATGCCTCTAGAGGAGAGAAACGTCACGGCTAGAGACAGAGAGAGAGGAGGAGAGAGAGAGAAGGAATTTTCCTTTCGCCAAATCGAGGGATACCTCGGCAGCGAAAAAAAAAACCCGGATTTACAACCTGTTGATCGGGGTTGGCGGTACCCACTTAAAGATTCCCCTCGATATTGAAAGAATATCCGAACGCGCGCGCGCGCGTGCCCCGGCGAATCTCTCTCACTCTCTCCCTCGCGTCTGCGTGTTCGACTGTTCCTCAATGCCTTGTAAATATAAAAGTCCGGATATCGGGTGAAAGAGGGTTCTTAGGCGAGACGCGAGCAGAGAAAAAAAGGCGGTTTCAGCCCACTTATTCGAGGGTTGGGACACGACCATGTCGTATTTTATGCCTCATCTGTTTATTTGGCGCGTAGAAAAACACTGCTTTTGTCAATGTTTGCCTTGAATCTTTCTTTTTTTTTTTAGCTTTTCTCTAGTATGCCGCGAACAAACATGTGATTTGTGTCAAACGTTTAACTTGTAAATAATTACATAATGTCGCAGTATCTATTTTTTACATAACTAGAGTTTGAACAGCGCGCGTTGCGCGCCCTAACCTAGAAGACATTTAGACTTTCTGACTTAGACGCATGCGTACTACATGAGCCAATCACATAACGTTTATCTTGGCTTCACAACATCCGGTCATTACTTTTTTATATAGGGATTTTAATTCCTATAGGCATTTGTTTAATTTAATAATTTACTAGTTGCATCTAAATGGATTTTTGTTAAAATCGAAGTAGTTGTCAAGGTTCATTACATCATTCTCAAAAAGTAAAATAAATAAATTTAATGGTCACAAAAAAGAATCAGCTTTTTTAATTTTTACTATTGTCAAATTACAAGGCATCAAATTGTCGATACAGTTTAAAAACGTAAAAATATAGTTCAATAGATCGAAATGTGGTTCTTCCTTCAAAAAATTTATTCCAAGTCTTTACTTTGCATATACCAGTACTTTGATAAATTAACTATTTCCTTAACTATTTCAGCAAACACAATATTTAAATATTGAGGCCGATTGACTGTTCAGCGGTTTGTACATAAGAAAATGATGAAGTCATGTCTATCCTATATGTTGCGATGTAATCGATATAACCGAGAGAGAGAAGAGATCGCTTGACACCGTGGAAATAAACGTTTATCCGTGTAACGGCAAGGATAAAGAGAGAGAGAGAGAGAGAGAGAAACACTCGATTTTGCTATTCATTAAAGCCGTCGGTGGGTAAACAAACACAGGTCTCCGCTGTATACTCCGAGCTGATCGCATGTGTAGGTCCGCCACCAACGTGTGTACAAGCGGCAATATATAGCTGCACGTTGTGCACACATATAAGCACTCGTACATAAGTGTGTGGATATGTGATTAACGTTGGACGCTTGACGTATAACCACCTCGATATCCAGGGGGGAGCGAGCAGCGCGAGCTGCAACCATCCGTCCCTTTGTTCAGCAATTCTCTTCCCTTCCACAGCCCGCGCGTGTACATGCAGCGTTTCCATCGCGCGGTGCAAAAGGCCATCGATTGGCCGGATTCGCATTCGGAAACGGGCCACCGATGCTTCTATCCGCGTCTCTCTGCCTCGATTTATCTCTCTCCCGTAAAGCCGCGGTGACTCTTTCATTCCGTTCAAACTGCTGCTTAATGTCTCGTGTCTGCTTCGATCAGCTCGCTCGACTGGCTAAACGATTTTATTTGCGCGCCGTCAGTACGAAAATTACTTTTGCTGCGATCGCAATAATTAACTGCAACATTTATAAGATTCATTTTCTCCAGCTGAAAAACGTGTGAATTATTATTGAAAAAAAATTGAGATTCATTATTGCTTTTTAATTATGCAATTAATAATAATGACGCAAACGATAGTGCAGGACAAAAAATTTCATTTTCATTGATAAACGTGGAGAAGCTAATGACTGTTAATGAATTACATTTTTCCCAATCACAAATGCGCCACCGCAATAAAGCGCAGCAGTTAAGCGCGACAAAAGCCCCGCTCTGTTTTTTTTTCCAGCTTTGCATCGCTCCCAGGCCACGGGAGTATATGCAGGTAGGCGGGCGCGCGTATAGAGCTACACGACACGGTGTTATTTGAGTTCGGAGAGGGCGAGGTAGAGGAGAAGGAAGAGGAGGAGGGTGCGTTCCCATCGTTTCCCTCGGGAAGCTATCGGCTCGCGTATCGAGAGAGGGAGTGAGAGAGAGGGAGTAGGAGGGTTGAAAACCGTTCAGGGTGTCCCGAGGGCTAGAGGTGCGGGATATCGAAGGATGGAAGGAGGAGGGAGGACATGCAACAAGTAGTTCGGTTTTCAAAGCCCATTGAAATTGATGGCTTTCCCATACCATGACAAACTCCAGCCGCTGCAAGCTCCGGGGGCTGTTTCTTTCTTTCTCTCTCTCTCTCTCTCTCTCTCTCTCATTCTCTCCCTCTATCCCTCTATCCCTCTATCTCGTACGCGGCAAGCTTTATCGATAGCGCGCCGGTGTGTGTGCAGGTGGATTTGCCGCCGCGGTGTGTGCGTATAATCGAAGGGGAGGAGGAGCCGCCGCTGAGGCGAGCTTGCGGCTTTTATTACTGCATTTTCACCTTGTCACGGCTTTTCGCTTCGACACGCGCGCTGCTCGCTGAGCTGCTGCTGCTACCACCCACTGCTTTTCCCGCTCCATCGAACACCTGCAAGCTGCTGTTGCTGCTTCTGCTGTTCTCGTGCTCTTTCATTTCAGCTCTCTTGGATTTATCGACGATGGCAGGCCAATTATTCTTTTTTGTTCGCGCTACTCGACTCCCTCTCTCTCTCTTTCTCTCTCTTTCTTGTTTTTTATTCCCGATGCGACGCAAGCATTAAAAACGTTTCAATCTTTTTATCGCTCTCTCTCTCTCTCTCTCTACTTTACGCAACCGCGATTTTCTAATTCTCTTTGACTCAATTAGCGGATATCGCTTTATTTACTCGTACACGTGTTGGCACGATAATTCAGCCACCGACGCTCATTGATCTACGTAATTGCGAATATTCTATGTGTATATGAACACGATGATAATGGAATAATGGAAAAGGTCATAGACGCGCGATTCCGCAATTGTAAATGGCAGCGAGGAGCTCATTACCGAGTGGTATAGGGCTTATAAACCGCATTAAGCCTTTTGCGTACGTACGAAGCCGTGGTCGTCGATGCAGCTGGCATGTAACGTGGAACGGCTGTTCGGTATTGCGAAATACGCGTAAACAGTGAAAGACTGAACGATCGCGATCGAGATGCGACTTTACAAGGATATGCAGTTGATTCTTGGAGATTCGCGCTCGCGCCTCTCTCGTGTGTAATACACTTATAATGAGAGCTTTGCGAGGCAATAAACGGGAACATGTGTCGAAAGGTCTGAGATAGGCAAATTCTCCAGTAATAGACGGACGTTTATACTCGCAGTGGGGCATTACGTTATTAATTAATATTGCTTGCCGAGTTAATCATTCTTATTTCGATGTGTCTTTATTTCGCGAGGCCGCGTATACAAATGTGAGGGGAAAAGATTACGGTGCGAGATAGTCTGAGAGGTTTTGCATTCTATTAAGGAGGACTTCCACAGTCTCTTTCTCAATGCTTTAAACTGTTATATTACTTTGTTCTGCGCAACGGCATTCTTGAACTTTCTTTAGATTTTAATTTCATGCACTATGTGGTAATGGCTTGAATGCATTCCGGGAGCACCAAAATCATTATCAAATGGGTTTTGCTTGCTGTAGAATCACAAGATTAACGTTGGAGTACAAAGGACTTCGATGTTTTCAGAAATCCATGTCAGCTTACTGTTTTTATTATATTTTCTTTTATTTTTATTCGTTTTTTAAATGTACCAATAATAGTTTATTAAAATTAATTTTTATTTTCTAACGTTTTAATCACTATTTATCTTAAAGTTATTTTAACAGTAATTTAATATCATATTAAATTTGTTTCATAAATATAAATAATCATAGCTTGAAAAATTACATAACCATTGAAATAAAATTTGATTAGTATAATATTTATACATTATTGCAGTTTAAAAAAACTATAAAAACAATTCTTCATTCAACTTATTTAACATTATAGCTATTGTATTATGAAAAAGACGTGTCATATATATTTTGCTTAAAAAAATGATTAGCCAAAACACGTGTTGATCGTTAACTAAAATTTGTATCAATCACGCCATACAAACATCGCATACAATTACAGAGAATTTTTACAAAAATAAACAAGGCATAGAAAAGACAAAAAAATGAGCATTTTAAAAATTGGGCTGCATCCCTTTAATTACAATACATCGCTGACAGTGTTCGATCCGTTTTTAATAACAACATTTCATCCAGCCGGAGATGCAAGGCAATTCTCTCTCTCGTTTTCTCTCTCTCTCTCTTTCTCTTTCTCTTTCTGGAGTTTGCCCCGGACTGAAAGGTATAGCCTCGTCGAGAGCAAGGTGTGCAGCCCGCAAGATTATTGATTAGTTCGGCGTAGCCGGGGCGATCGGCAACGGTGATCCATCAAAGGGAACCTGCGGCCCCGCAGCTTCCACCAGGCGGCGCATCATCCGGTTCCTCTTTCGGCCCCAGCGTGCACCTTACGCTCTCTGCGCGAAGGACGGTCTTTAAAAACGCATTACCCGCGGCCGCTTCTCGGCTCCCTTTTCTTGCAACTTGGCTCGGACTGCTCATGCGGCCGCGGGACGACCAATAAGACCGATATACACCGATCGTTCGGATCGTTCAATTATTTTGCAATCAGCGACCATATATAGCAATCCATTCTCACGCGTTCTCACGTGTATTCCCTTGTTTTCTGCTCTCGCCTCTGCCTCTTTTTCTTCTACTTCGTGTTTTTTGCTCTTGCATGTGCGCCGCCGAGTCACTTGATATCCGCTGTTCGCCGACTTTATTCACGATACTCAATGACTCGTGTACCGCTGGACGATATAAATTTGTTTTATTAAATTTGTTTGATATAAAGCGTTGTCTCATTATCAACACTTTCTATCGTAATTGTAGCTCACCCGGTATTTTAATTCGTTAGAAAAAAAGGCTTTTCTTGCTAAGCAGATTAGCACATTGATAAGATAGCTTTTTTGTCTACATTTATACCTATATAGAAAGCAAATGAAATATGTCAGATTCGAGCAGTTTCAAATTCATCATTCGAAACTGCGTTACCTCAAAACGTGGGCGCTTACAGGATATATGCATTTTCCGTCGCGTTTATTAACTAGCGAAAAGAGACGATAAAATCAGGGGAGCTGCAGTTTAAAGAGTTGGACGCGCGCACTCTGCCGCAAAACCGCAAGGCAACTCGTGTGCTTCGGCAGTATCTTTCTCCTGGCTTTTTAATTGTGTAATCGATAACGATAGGGGAGAGGGGGACACGCGGAGGTCTGCAGCAGTCGAAAAGTCGCGGAAGGGAGGAGAGAGCGAGAGAGAGAGTGAGATTGAGAGAGGAGGGGGGGGAGGGTAGGGAGCATGAGTCAGTAGTCGCATGCACGAATCGCCGATGGAAGTGCAGCTCGCAGCGCTGCAGCTACCGGCTTCTCGCTGATAATCAAATTCTGCGAGCTGGGCCCCATGACGAATCGGGGCAATTAAGCGTCCGATCGCCGTGGCGCGATAAAACGACAGTTGTTCACGTCGATTCGCTCGCAGCGTCAGTTCCATACTGCATGTATATATATGCACTCACGGCGATCGCCCAACTGACGAAACCTCATTTCGAATTTGCCCCCGCGCGCCGCGTGTGCAGTACACACGCGAAACTCGTTACTCTTGCCGTTTTATCAATTTCTTATCGGATTAATTATAATTTTTATCTGCCCTGTGCAGTGCAGTGCGCTACTTTTGTGTGCACGTTGAGCAGACTGCACACCTACACTACACACGGCTTCCTTTTCTTCCCTTGGCAAAATCGACGAGTCTCGTGCAGATTTTTCGTGTTTCAATATAGCGTGAAAAAAGGACGGAAAAAAGGATCAGAGAGGTCCGGTCGACGAAAACAATTATATTTCCATTAGAGTGTGCGGCGGCGACGGCGGCGGCGGCAGCGGAGCCGGAGGAGAGCTCGAGGAGAGCTGGAGGAGAGCCGGTGCCGCCGCCGGGATCTCCCTCAACTCTTTGAAATCCCATGATAATCATGCGGTGCGCTCGCGCGCGCGACCTTCGCCGGAGAGGCGGCGCATCATCGACTCCGCGGTTTCTTTAATTTCCAGTCATTACCGGAGGGATACGCACACACTCACACACACACACACACACACGTACACAGTCGTATGAGTTAAAAAAAGCCTGTTGGCCGTGTTCGCTTCTGCGTTAACGACACAGACACTGCAGGGACGGGGGAGAGGTCGATCACTGTCGAACGTGTTCTCGCACACACACAAACTTACACACATACGCATACGTATTATGCGCAGCCGGACGCACAAAGTGTCGGATTTCGGAGCGCGCCGAAACGAATAGTCTCAATTTTTCATCGAAATCATTTTCTCCTCCCGCTTCGATTTAGATCGAATGGGGGCTAGGGGGAGAAAGAGAGGAAGCGACTCGGTGGAGCCGACTAATAAGGCCGCGGCCCTGCGATGTGGCACTTTTAATTATCTGCAAGCCAGTCATCAATCAGATCGCATGGCTTCTCTCATTCTCTCTTTCTCTCTCTCTCTCTTTTACCCCTCCACGCGTCTCTCTTACTGTCCCTTTTCTCCTGTTTATTTCTTCCAAGTCTCGACAGGCAGAATTATTCGCGCGCTGCAGATCGGCAGTCGGTGGTTCTTTTATCTTACCTGCCTCCCGGCGCAGCTGGAAACGCAAGGGCATAGCCACCTCTCTTCAGGGCCATCGATTTATATTGCTCCGGCGATTATTATCGATTCGGTAATTCGGCTCTGCGCGTATGAGACCATCTCTCCCCCGCGCTTTCGGTGTGTATGCTCTCTTTCAGCGGTAATCGAATTCAGTTTTCTTTCTTTGCACAATAAGCTCATTTCAGAAGTAATTGGAGACGTATATATGAAAGCAGCATCCGACTCTTTTCAAGATTAGTTAAATATGTTGCTCTATGAGCTCTTTTCTGTTATCGCCCCGCGAGAAAAAAATATTTTGTGTCTAATACTTATTTCAAGCTCAATTAAATTAATATTCTAAGATAGTTTAAATATTCTTAGACTTTAAATATTCTTATTCAATTGATGTAACTTGTATTGTTTATTTTCATTTGTAAAACAGCTAAAGTTTGTATTACAACAATTTTAAGGGGGTATTAAATGAGTATTAAAATTATTTTTCTCTTTTTATTGATTCTGTTAGAGATATTTAATATTATACTACCGACTATAATTCGACTTGTATACATGTATATCATATGACAATGAATTTTATAAAAATTTTAAGTCACATCATCAGCGTATATTGCCTAAATATATGCCTAAATATTTGTTTTTGGAAATCATGCTGTTAAAATTATTATACTTTATAAAGATAATTACTTAAATTAATTTAAATTATGAAAATTAAATTAACTGTTAGGTACATTGTATAATAATTATAAATAATATAGGTATAGTTTCATTTCTTTTCATTCGTGTTTACGTAAAAAGGCATCGTTATCTTAATCGACAGACTGTGATGAATTTAAAAAAATTTAGTATAAAAATATATATACAAAGCTATATGCTCGTTTTCTTTTCAGATGTATAATTTTACTTCGACTATTCTAATATTTCTGTAAATATAGTTGTGTTTTATAAATACAGTAAAAATACATAAATCAAATTCAGAATATTAAAATTCTATGTTCTAATCTTAAATGTAAATGACTCAATTGTATTAACTTATGTCTGAGATCCACACTAAAATTTCGTGAAAAAATAATTATTATTTGAGCCAGTATATTTCTCGATTCATTCTTTTGTAAACATAAAATCTCGAGTACTAACAGTAGAAGAGCAATAGTCATTCGCAAAGCTCCATTCGAAATCAAAACTGAAAATAAATCGCGCGCACTCGGGCGTGGATTCGCATAAATAGAGTTTAAAAGTAATTGAATGCAGTTATTGTTTACGAGGGCAATGAATATAAAAAAAAAGAAGCATCGGGCTAAGTAATGCAAAGAAGCGAAAGATTTGAAGCAGCATAGGAGAGGGATATAGAGCTGCTGCTGCTGCCGCTGCTGCGCCGAGGTAGCTTGGTATAATAATATTATTCGTATAGCCCGAGTTTATCGTGTACACGTTCACTTGGTATTCCATTTCTCCGTCGTAAACAATAATGCTCTTACGAGTGAGTGAGAGAGAGAGAGAGATTCCGTTGGTAGGGAAAGAGAGAGAGAGAGAGTGAGAAAGAGAGGGCAGCCTGAAATATCACGATCTCCTTTATTTTCATACGAAATTCGAATATCGTCCCCTCATGTGGAACGATTCGAGTTTCACGAAGCTCGGAAGTTGCGTGTCCATTGCGCCGAGGAAAAGAGCGGTCGACGGCTCTCTCTCTCTCTCTCTCTCTCTCTCTCTCGCTCTCTGTACATGCTCGACTTCTTGAGTTCATTGACTGTTTGCTGTCTTGTCCCGAGAGTCGTAAAACAGGGACAGAGAGCGAGACAATGCGCGCGAAGCGGGGATATCTAGGCTTTAAAAAAAATGGGGGAAGGGGGGGGGGAGAGTCGGAGGAGGAGGTAGGAGAAGGCTTATTTCTTTACTTGCGTAATCCGGTACTCGGTCTCCGGGCCCCGTTGCGTGCCGCCACCGTAGCTGCAAACCGCGAGATCGCGTTATTTGTAACGTAAGAACAGTGACCGAGAGAGAGAGAGAGAGAGAGAGAAAGAGAGAGATAACAGCAGCAACAGCAGCAGCATCAGACGTTGCAGCTGGGATCGCGCGAGCGCGAAATTATTAGTATGTGCAATTAGAATGAATGATTGTTTAGTTGTTTCGTTCTGTCCCGGCGAGGCGCTAAGTGCCAAGAGCTGCCAGAGGTAGACTGCGGTAGTACTGTGCTGCACGAGAGCGAGCCAAGGAGAGTCGGACGTCGCGCGGTGCAGTGCAGCCGACAGCTGGCGCCGCCGACTGCCTGCCGCGGCCTAGCCTCCAACTAACAAAACGCTCTAATTCGCGCTCTCCGCCGTCTATGCGAGAATCTTGCCGCGAGTGCTGCTATGATTCAGACATTAACTAAGATGACGCTTTCTGCGATCGCTGCAAAAATTGCCCTCCGGGATCAACTTTGTTTCACGTGTTTATAGTTTTATGTGGATTATTTTTCGCACGATTCTCAATACTATTATTTCAATGTGTATTTAGACTTTGACTTTACTTATTTTGAATTTCACTGAATAATTATAAAACTACGATTTTAATGCTGAATTCAAAAAACAGTTGGTGTACAAATATAAAATAAAGATGATTAAACTAATTTTGAATATTACGTTAAGAACGGTTCGAGTTCCTAATTAAAGAGATTAGTTTAATGAAATATTGCAGAACGATTAGGAACTTTCTTAAATCTAATGCCAACTCTTTGATCAACATATAGCATATTTCAGAAAATTTTGTTATGATATGAAAAGTAACTTTGAGAAATTTAGTTAAATAGTTCACTAATCCACAATGAGTTTACTGAAATGTATTTTAGTCTGTACTAAATCTTGTTTTTTACCCTCGATTTAAAAAATAAAGTCTTAACGCTGAATTTATTACACTTAACAATTTGAGGTTTTCATCACGACGCAATTTTCAATTGTTGCGAAAAATTTCTACTTACGCATCGCATAAAGAAAATAGATGATGTTTTAAGCAAAACTCACTAGTACAATCAAAAATGATTTACACTCTAAATATAATTTCGCAACAAATGCAATTTATTTATAAATATATCGCAAATGCTATGTAGAAATTGAAGTTTTGAAGCCAAGCCAAATGTTTTAATTATCTTAAATTCTTCATCGTAATAATTCGTTGTTTCCTATATGCGCATTTTCTAGTAATAATAGTAATAAATTATTGATATTTTAAGCAAAGCAATTTAAAATTCCCCCTTCCTTCCTACGACACTAAACGAAAACCGAGTAACATTTCATTTCCTGATCATTAACCCAGCATCAGTCATTCCGAGCTAAATTTCAAAACTCTTTCCACGTAAAATCCATCGTCGTTATAGACTCTATAGCTCTTACGGACTGCGTCTGCTGGTACATAAAGTCTAGTCTTCCACTCGTGTCGTCGACAAAAAAGTTGGGCGGACTCCTCCTATGGCAGTAAGAGAGAGAAGAGGCTGAAGCGACAAATGTTTTCCGTCATTTATCGCGCGCAGCGAGGATGACTCCAGGTAGAAAAGCATACACGCGCGCAACGCACGCCTTTGCCAAGGCTCGCCTCGGCTAAAGACCGGGAAAGAGAGACAACCGTCGAGATAATGTTTTGCGGCAACAGGTGAGCTGCAGGTGCTAGACCTGAATGCCGTCCTCGTCCTGCATATATATATATATATATATATATATATATACGCCTAGCGAGCCAAGGCATTTAAGGATCAGCTGTTCTCCGATCCACTTGTAGGCTCTGGAAAAAAATTTTCATGGCGCCTCAGTAGTACGTTACAACGAAATAAATAAAAGATTGTATTTTTTTTACAGTAAACTTGAATAAATTCAGGATATTTTATTCAGTTTAGAACTGTGAATTCACCTCTTCCAAGTACAGGACAGATTTCAAAGAAGTTAATTTTCGAAATGTTTTAGGTAAAAAAACTTTGTGGCTTGATTTCATTGTATCAGTTACTTTCCCACGAACTTACGAGAATATGGCCCGCGAAAAGAAGCACGTAATTCGATAGAACCGAGCCTTTCGTTTCTTTTTTTTTTCTTTTTGTCAATATAACAAGTTTCTACTACGTGTTTTGAGAAATCAAACTGTTGTAATTATACATTTTACAAGGTTCGAGAATGAATGGCCTATAAAAATGCATGATTTACAGGAGTTTTTTTTTGGTATATCCCCGGCTGCAAGAAGGAGAGGAGAGGACAGCAAACGCACAGAGCGAGTCCGTGGCGCAAAGCGAGTAAACGTTTCCAGCGAAGCAACGAAATCCAGCGATTAATCAAAGCGATCGAGTTTTTTTTAACGAGAACTCGTTGCTGCAGCAGCGGCAGCAGCATAGATTCTAAAGCACCGGCGCTCAAAGGCCTCGGGACGCCGAGAGTCGCCCAGTGAGTCGCAAAAGGCATCGAGAGTAATCAAGAGCCTATAATTTAGCCCGATCGAAACGTCGGGTATAAGGTGGAGAGAGAGAAAGAGAGAGAGAGGGGGGCATCAGACTTAACGAACAAAAACGCTCGACTTGGTTTTTCGTGTTAAAAATCATTACGGCGATGCAGCTCTTTCGGCCGCTTGCTCACTCGCTCGCTCGCTTGCTCGTGCGCGCGCGTGCATTTCGCGATATTAACGATTCCCTAGAAGAACAATTTGCCAGGCGCATAAACTTTCTCGAACTCTCTCGCTCGCTCGCTCGCTCGCGCACTATTATCGCACGATAAAACGGCTCCGGCCGAGACCTAATGATTCCCGCTTCATCTCGAACTGTATCAGCTCGTCCATCGTGTGTAAACTGGTGCGTCTCCGAACGTCGCCGCCGCCGCCGTCGTCGCGGACTCAATCGTAAACGCTAATTTTGAATTGCTGCACGTTTATTCGATAAATGAAATACGCGACGGCTGCGCGCGATGCCTTTATGGATTTAAGAGCCTCGGTCATCGCTGCTGCCCCCTTACTTCCTCAAAAAGGAAGCCTCGCGCACCTTTCAACTTTATTATCGACTTCATAAAGCATGTACACTAATGTGATTTATGTCCTCGCAGTTTGTGCCAAGATTAATAAGATCCATTAAGGACCGCGGTTAACTATTTTTCCACCTGTCGCGTCTTTTGATACGCTAAAGCGATCCGCTGATTGTGGAGTTGCCGCAATCATCAGCGAGTATTCGAATTGCCGATATAATTCGATTATTATGTTGGAGAAAATTGTTCGAGACGTGCGACGTATGCAATCAGCTACAACGCGATACTGCAGCATTTAGTGTATTTAAAGGTATTTTAAGCAAAATCCACATTATCATCGAGAGTTGTCTGAACTCCACAGCGGCGATTATTTTCCCTTTTATCACCAGAGCACGCTCAGACATTCCCAAATAACATGAAATATTTCACATCCAGAGCGCGCGCGATACCTTGAATTTTCCCCGGTATAAGTTATTGTTCCGTGGGTATTCCTCGCTCTTCTGCTCTCTTCTTTTTTTTTTATTGCAAGCACACAGCAAAGCTCGAGCATCAGGCACCTCTGCGCGACCGCGGGGAAGGAACAGGTAAAACGGCAAAGCCGCACCGGGACGTTACGTTGAATTTATCCGCGCGCGCGGCTCACATATACACACCCACACCCACATATATATATATAGAGAGAGAGGCGGAACGCTTGCTCGCTCTTGCCCTAGGTATACGTCTATCTTACTTTATCCCTGGGACGCGCACCGCGAGCAGCGCCGTATGACAGCGGCCCCGCTAGCTGATCTATCGCATAAAACATAAAGTGGGGTATTCCATTTCTAAGGCCGCGCGTACGCGCGCTTCCACGGATCCACCC
>UELU01137936.1:16684-32174 GCA_900490025.1 Megastigmus dorsalis | reverse complement strand
TATATATATATATATATATTTATAAGTACACTTATTTAAAAGACAGTTGAAGTGTTTTGTACTGCTCAGTGTATATTATTAAAGTATAGTATTAGAAAATATAACCCAATAAATGACTAGTAATTATAAATTCTATAATTTCATTTCTAATTTGCGAAATTAGTCTGCAGTTTCTTTGCCACTTATTATAATTAAATACGAAAAAGAGTTTAATTCGTTTGAACCAATTAGTCTTGTAATTTCATGATCAAAAAATGCGTATAGCAAAACATAAAAATACTGACAACATTGCCTAAATTCCTTATAAAATACATTAACAATATTTATTCATTATATACTATCCAGGCTCTGTATTTGCTCATTGTATAGAAAAGTGAATGTTGATTGATATACTGAGAAATAGTAAGTATGGATGATCGATATCTGCGGTCGGTAAGCTTTTAAGTAAGCTTCTACCGAATTGAAAATTGCAATTACCCAAACCACTGTTAATAAATAAATATATGCAGTATCCATTGAAAGTAAACCTCAGCAAATCCAGTTGAAAATGTTATAGCATTTGCTCGATTGTTCCCAAAAACAACGGGTAACATTCTAAATTGTATCGTATCAATCCTTTCGTACCGAAAGCTAACTTCGGCAGTATAAACAATTTACCTAATCACTTTTGCTATCGTACGCAACAAGAAAGGTCGCATTGTAATCCAGACACACGATCCATTAAAGCGATGAAACAACAACTGGCTGTCGCACTGGATTCCGCAAATCCCACCAACTACTCATTTCGATCTCCTCTAGCAATAAAAAAGAAAAGCCTGCACCTCCATAATCGCACTTTCGGCGTCTTACCGCGCACACGCTGCACATGTTGCCCTTCTCTCCTTCATAAACACAATATCCATTCGAGAGCGAGTGCACGAGGCGGCGGGAAAGCGCTGCATGGCACAGTGCACGAGAAAAGCGAGCAGCAGCAGCAGCAGCAGCAGCAACAGCGGCGGACGGAGGTGGTGGTAGTGGTGGTGGGGACCGAGTGGCGCGCGCCCGCGAGTGAGAGAGACTATACAGAGCGGGTCTGTCTATACCTGCCGCTACTACTGCCGCTCATACCTCCGCTCGCTATTCCATTATACCTTCACTCGATCCGCGCTACGCGTCGCACGCGGACGCAACTCCGAGCTCCTCCTGCTGCTGCTCATACTCCTCGTTGTACACACGCTCGCACTGTCTTGCCAAGTGGCGGGTATTTATTTGGAAAAGTTCCGAGGACAGTGAAGTTCAGTGGATGAGTAGGGGATCCGTATGTGAAACGAGCAGTGCTTCGAAGTACTGGCCTAAATCTTCTCCAGAAGTAAAATGTGGAGAAGTAAGAGATTGTAGTTGGGAAGCGAGAGTGTGTGTGTAAACGAGCAACGGCAAAACTTCGGACAAGAGAGTCGAGCATACAGTACGTACGCTTTGGAGCCGGAACAAAGGAGCGAAAAGATATTATACGCGCGAGATAATACGGAAGAAAGTTGCGAGTCCGCGCTGTTTATCGAGTTGTATCTCGTCGGCGCGCCAAGTTTTCGTTGATGAGCACGGGACGACGGGTGGCAAGAACCTCCGAGGAAGCAGCAGAAGAAGAAGAGGAGGAGGAGGAGGAGGAAGGTGACAGGTGCGCTACGTAATAGTCGGGGTGTTTAGCAGGTGAGTTCAGTTTGGCGCTTGTATGTACCCGCACATGTGTGCAGCGCGCGAGCGATGTTCTCGCAAGTTTTATGGGGCAGATTTGCTAAGGAGCGTCCAGGAATAAGGAAATTTCGGTGTCGATGAAATTAGAGGATGACTTTTTTTTTTTTTTTTATTGATTTATAGTTGCGACGTTGGTTGAGTCTGATTAGTGGGACGATGCGTACGAAAAAGGATATGTAGGGTGTATCGATGATGTTGCGAGGGAAATTGAGTGGCTTATAAGGTTCGCGATTGATTTTGAGAAATTTATGTGAAGGACGTGCTATGAAAGTAACAGTGGCTCGCGATTTATCAACTCGTCTGTCTCCTACGCCGTTCAGTAGAAACGGACGAGTTGCAGAAGCTCGGAATTTTATACAGCAACGATTTTTCCCGACTATTAGAGAATTTGAAAAATTTATTCGAAAATTCGTGGATGTAAAATGATTAAAAGATTAGTAAAATGTTTCAAATGAATTCGATGCAAAAAGTATGATTCAATTTGATTCATACGAAATGCGGCATATGTAATGCTTAAAATACTTGGAATTTTCAATTGCGTAAATAAATTATTTTATGATTTATTTAGTTATGAATGACAGTTTGGAAGTTCAAAGCTGGTATTTAAATAAATTAAATTATTCAGGCCTCTTTAGCTTTCATAACTAAAAGTTGTGGTTATAATTTATGAGTTTAATAAGAACTTTGAATTTGTCAAAAGTTTAATCGAGTTATTCAAACATGAAGCTTTGACTGTTTCATACAATTTAATATTGTATCGCAATACGCAAAGTAATATTTGTTTTAAAATAAATTCTTGATAGATGGCCTTACCTATCAGTAAAACAGCAAAAGAAAATTATTTTACTCCACATTTTCCTAGGAAAGAAGACGACATTCAAGTGACACTTTAATAAAAAGAGAAAAAAATGTCTGTTGCTCTATATTTAAAATATTGAATGTAAAAAATATATAATACTACACTTACATCTATTTATAAGTGCCCATGAAAGAAGAATAAGAAATAACTTTGAATAATAAAATAAAATTGTACTAAACTGAATATATTATTATTGTTCTTAACTGTTTATTTATTTTGTATCAAAATATTAATTATGCATAACAGAGAGCTTTAAAAACTGTCCACTAAAGAAGACGCATCAACAATTATTGGTAATAACAACATTAAGAAAATCAAAATAAAACTATTTACAACATGTAAATGGTTTCAAAGTAGATATATGCCGAGTATGATAAGGCAACGGTCTCAATCAATCGGTTTTAATCTTCCCTCCAGATAAGGGTATCAATATCTTTTCGTAATTAAAGTTTTTTTTACAATCGTAACAATAGCACAAGCTTCGTACAGCTTCTCTTCATCACAAAAAAAACCTCGTGCGTCTTATAAATTTCTCGGTAGCTCTAATAGGAATTATACGCTTTACCTTGGTGGCTATAGCGTACAGACATAGCGTCTGGAAAAATTCACTTGACCTTTATATCATTATCGCAAATATCAAAATCCCATCAAGCGACTATAATACGAACCTATCCAAGCCATTAGCCCGATTAAATCATCATTTATAGAAGTCACGCCATTGTTCATAATACAAATTAGCGATTTTCAAGTATTATCCGGCCGACTAATTAAAAGCTAATGGCTCATCGCCGATAAAAATCTCCGTTTTTCCCAAGTCTCCCGGTGTCCCAGAAAAGCCTCGTTATTACGAAAGACCGCGGCGACAAGGGTTTCTGTCGCCGCCGCGGCGTGTAAATAATAACAGTCCCACCGGCAGCTTCTAGGCTGCGCCGCCGTCACTGCTCCGTAGCTCTTTCTTTTTCATGGTCTATATTCTAAGGTCTCTGTCGCAGTTTTGTAACACCCGAACCCGCGACGAGACTCGAGTAACCTTACTTTTTTTTCTCTCGTAATTTACGCGAGAGAAGAGGACTTTTAAGTGGTACACGCTGAATATTTATCTCCTACGTTGCTTGTGCGCCGCTATATTTTTTTCGACTAGAAAATTGTCCGCGCAACTCGTGAGATTTTCAAGATGAGCGGAGGTTGCGAAAAATGTTTATGGCTGACTTGCTGAAAAATATTTTATGATGGCTCTAACGAAGTTTAATCGGTCGGATCGTAGATTTTCTTTATAATTGAAGATAAGCTTTGTTGTTTAGTCGCTGTTTAATGACGAATAATTTGTTACTCAACATAATATCGTAAAATATCTAATGGACATAATGTAATCAGTCCAGAATTTATATACGTATAATGTTCATCGTGTAATAATGTCAGTATAACGCACAGAAAATTATAGTAGCAAAGTTAATGCTTATACTGCAATGGAATTAAAAGTAAAAAACAAAGTCTTCGCGACTTCGTTACAAATTCTACAGAAAAAAAAAAATGAAATAAGGTCAGGAAAAATTTAACACAAGTCGGTTATACATCGGTAACGACTGCGTCGCCCAGTCGTCAATGGAATTTTCCACCTTTAGAACAGAAGGATAAAAAAACCTAACAGTACACAGCAGGAAGAAAAGGGTGCAATCTGCAGCGATGAAAATCTCATCATAATAATGTGAAATCCGCTCAAAGCTCGACAAACGGGCGGGATAGAAGGTAAGGAGGTGTGTATATAACGCGCGCTCGCCTGAGAAAAGACAAGTGAATGTCTCGGCTCGCTGTCGCTCCATTCAACGGAACGCACAAAAGATGCGTTTTTGCCGGCGTTTTCCTTTCTCGAATATGCTAAACTGCTATATGGGAACTCGACAGCGGCAGCGCTAATCATTACTACATCGCCGCTACGCGACTGCTTTGTCATGTGCAAATAGCGCCGAGAAACACTTAATTTGCGCGGTGCAGTCGATCGAACGCAGGCGAAATAATAAGAAGACGAATATCCAAGATTTGTCATTTCACCTGCGCAAGCCGCCGAAGTCGTGAAAGTGCACGAGTTTAATGAAACGACTTTATTCTCCCCGTTCAGAAAAGTGGAATTACATTACAGAAGCGCGCGACCCCGAGGAAAATTCACGAGGCCTGCACCGCAGCCCAGAGAATGAAAAAAGAAACAAAGACGGAATCGCTCGCCACGGAGGCGACAGAATATATACGTATAGGAAATGTGTATAAGGAACGAAACAAAGTGTAGTTCGCCGAGTTACTCGCGGGAGTTTTGTGAAAGCGTGGCGGCGGCGGCGGTGGCGTTTCCTTTACGCTCGATGATCGCGCGCCCGAACGGTGGCTTATTATCCGTGATGGCATATAGCCGCGAGGAGTAGCCGCGGTATAAGTTTCGGAAGTCGAGTGCGAGTGAGCGCGCGAGGTCGAGGAAATGGAAGTGAAGGCGTTTTTCTTTCTCTCTATCTCTCACTGGTATTGCTATGCGCGAATAGTTCGGGAGACTTTTTCGTGGATGATTTTCATTAATGACGACGGAATAGAAATTTTCAATGGACGGTGGAGCTGTTTTTTTTTTATTGCGGTCAGGTGGAGACTAACTTTTTTTTTTTGGATTATTATGTGTTCGCGAGATTTACTGAATTTCCAAGTAAAAAAAAAAGAGGAAGTGGCGAATTAGTTGGGAGTATTTTTAAAACAATAGCAGAAATTATAGACGGTTATTTTAAGAAGTTAATTGGGATCAGACTGCGTGCTTACATTTGTAAATTATGACTTTCGCAATAAAATTGTTGTTATCAACCTGTGACACTCGTAATTCATTTTGTAACGCTTGATCTTGATACCTTCTAAAGTTATTTTTAGCAGCGCAAAGCGCAAATGAATTACGTTTTACAATCAATTTTGAGATATAATTGGACCGGCTAATGGCCTTATAAAATTCACAAAGTTTATTTTTAATAGGTACTATTTCAAATCGAAGTACAGAGAAATACTCGATGTTATTTATAAGCCTGTAAAGATATATATGCTAAATGCGACAGTTCATGCGGCAAAAATCGTGAGATTATAATTATACCATCGAGACACTAAATCTCGGCAATGTCTACGGAATTTATTATTATCGAGTAGTGAGAGATTTATTGAAAAATCTGCAACGAGCTTTTTTTCGCAACCTTGAAAAGTCAATCATATCAAATCGTTTCAATCCAATTTTTCGACTACACAATTGAAAGCGTGCATCTATGCTCGCCACAGTTCGGATAAGAAAAAAAAGTGCTACAGCAACAGTTTCTACTTACGCACAATCGGCATGAAATGACTAAGCAAGGAAGAGACGCTTTAAACGTCGGTGTTGTAACTGTGTAGCATTGACCACCGAACAGTGAACTGTTGCCTAGCACATTGCAGTCATTGTCTCGTGTATCGCGGTATCAAAATCTTATTGAAAAAATGGATGAAAATACAGTATAGAAAGTTATGTCGACGATGATGCAAGTGAAAACCCAGATGTGCCCTTCGCTTACTTCATCTTAATTTTCGTAACTAAGTGGTGCCATTGGGTTTACTATGGAAAATCGCTATTATTTTGTTTGTAGGCATGTGTTAGAATCTTACAAATAACATACGATAATATATACCTTTTAAACTTGTGGTAATTATGAGCTTATTCCGTTTGGCGTTTTATTAATAATAAAGTTTTTAGGTCATCCAAGACGCTTATATCTAATACATTTAACCGCTATAGTGTTTTTTTTTTCATCGCTTCTGTTTCAATTTTACTGAGCTTAAGAACCAGAATTGAATATCAATACATTTCGTGCAAAGATTGTGAACAATTTTGATAACTTATAGTTTTTTCACAGTTGCTTTTAAATTAAATTCTAAACTTATTACTATCGCGTAAAAAGAGCAAGTTTATGCTTTTGATCAAACATTGCAGCGCCTATGAGATACGATATATATTTATGAAAATATAAATATTTTGAAACCTGCACCTCCATTTTTTCCGCAGATATCACGTAACTGTTAAGCGGCACGATATATTTTAAGAAGTTAACTTTCCTTTTTTACGATCCTCATAAGAATTTAAATCAAGCTCTCGAGCGAATCCGGTCAATGCATACAGAACCAAACGCGGTTTCATAAATCACACAACATAAAGCCGATAGAAAGAGTGCAGAGAGCCATTTCCATATTCTAATGCGGATCCGCTAAACAAAGTTTTTAATAATTCCGCACTGTGTGTGTTTGTTGCAACTAAGCGATAAAACGAAAACTTTACGGCTAAATTGATTTTGCCGCCTCGCGCATAAAAAGTGGCTCGCTGCGTTGTTTCCCTCGGCAAATATATACCGTAGCGGGAACTGTGAATTCTTCTGCACACAACTATAGAAATAAAGAGTGCATCGTTAGCCTCGAAACCGAACGAATCATTTATGCCCGTATATACCATCGATCAACCTAAAAATACCTTGATTATCAATCTGTCGAAGCAGCGGGACCCCGCCTTTCGTCAAACAATTACATTCTGGGATGCGTTCAAAGTCGCGTAGTCACAGAGAGAAAGACGCGGTACTTTACGGGCGCGCGCCCGATAACTCGAGCAAATCGGGATCGGCAGTTATACAAACGCGCGGCGCGGCCAGCCAGAGCCTTGACCAATCTCTCTCTCTCTCTCTCTCTCTTGTCTTTGCGCTCACTCTCCGATATCATCGTCGAGCCTTTCGCTAAGCTGCTTGTTCCCCTCCGTCGTCTTTTTCTTTTTCTTTTTGCGAAAAGCGTCCGTTTGTTACCGGTGGCGAGGAATGATCGGTGCTTCATTTTTCGATCGTATCGAACTTTCGGATCTATATATATATATATATATGTACTGGAGCGTTGCTCGGGTTTTTTTTTTGTCGAAGTGTGAGAAAAAACGTTTTCGTCTCGATTGGGTGTCTGTTACGAGCTATTCAATGCCGATCCCATAATGTTCGCGCTATATCGATACGACAATTCAGGTGTTTGGTGAATTCTCACAATCGTTTTTTCCCAAGATTTAATAGATGTCTGCGAAGAGAGTGTATTAATTTTTGTCCGGTGTATATTAATGGGCGATGTGCAAAAAAAGATCCTGCTTTTCGACTAAATTACCTTGCACATAAGCCTTTTTGCGCTAGAACGATCATCTGCAGTACCGTATTCGACTCCCTAATTCAATCACAGTATCGGTATAACTCAGCCCCACAATAAAGAACTAGTGAGTTTTTTTTTCTTACAATCTCACGAAAACATCCAGATCCTCGCTCGAAGAAAAACGGAAAATGGCACCAGCTGAGTCATCCAGTACAGACTATAGAACCGCGACTCATTTCCATCATGGGCCTCTCAATTACAAAATCCGGATATCATCGTATAAATTAAAGTCCGATTCGCAAACGATCTAATAAAAGAATGGCCAAGAAAGAGCGCATGCACACAACTTCTCGCGAGAGAAATCATTTAATTTTCTTCTCTCTCTCTCTCTCTTTGAGTCCCCGTTCGAAGGCGCGCGCTCCACTCTAACCACTTACTCCCGTAAGCTATATACCAGCCGAGACAACTATTTCCCGCAGTCGTTACGAAATCCAGACCGAAGCTCATAGTTTGATCCGACTCAGATATCTCCCTTCTCTCTCTCTCTCTCTCTCTCTCGCCTCTATATATATACATATAAATTCGCTGCGCGCAGTGTACCGCCTTATCTATTTATCTCTCTCTCTCTCTCTGTCTGTCTCTCTCTGTGGCGCGGTCGTTATCCCTCCGCTGCAGCGGCTTTTGCATGGCGCCCGGGGCCCCTGCAGCGGAACGCCTCGATTTCGCGGCGCGCGCTCACTCCCGCGAATATTGCCGAGTTCCGGCCTCTCGCTCTTTATATAGAGACAAACGCTATACGAGCACCACGCCAACGTCGTTTATATATACACATGTATACAGAAACAGCTGTGCATGTATACGTGTATACGCGTGGCTATATGCATGTGTATATCAATATCCTATGGGCCTTTTCGCCTCGCGCGACTATTTTATGTGTGTTTTAGAGCTGCAGCGATTCGTTGCCGATCCGAGCGGGGAGACTTTGATGCTGTTAAAAACGGCGCAGAAAGGGGGCCGAGTGATAAAGCAGCTTTTGTCCGTGTGTGTGTGTGTGCCCCGAGTAGTGGCGATTATCGAGCGATATGGATCTTGTATCTGATCGTTTTGCTTTGGATAAAGGATGCGCGGCCGTTTCGGTAATGGTGGAAAAATTCATAATGGTATTGGATGTTTTTTTTTTCGGGTGAGTTAATGCTGCACTGTTTGAATAGTTATTGGGGCAACTGTATTATAATGTGATAGTCTTTTAGAGTGGATGCGGACATTTGATTCGAGTGAATGATAAACTCCGAAAATTATGTTATCTACTCCGTTGATATAGGATTGCACTTTTACGCGCAAAATTGTATCGGAACGCGGTAAAGACTTAATTTGTACAAGGAATGTTCGCCTGAGTAAAAAGTTACGTATCATTCACATTCATATTTAGAACAAAATAAATAATAAAATAAAAGATTTATCATCAGGATAAAAATCACGTTGGCGTCAATCACGGCTCAAAACTCAAAGTATACCTACATGCCACATATATAATTTTCGTTTACTTTGTTGCGACAGAACTTTTCAGCAGAAGCGTATAATTAAATTTCTCCGCGGAAATATCATTCCCGTACAAATATCATGGTCTATATATGTATAATTTGTATTTATTACAAGCGCACGGCTGCACATATTGGAGACGTTGCGAAGTTGAATTTGCTTACGCCGGATAAAAATTAGTGTAAGATCTGTTGCGTGAAAACGGTCTTCGCGAATAAGAGCATAGGCTTAAGGATTGCGTAAGACTAGCGAACTTTATCCCATTGAATTTATGAAGATCCCGCAGAGACGTTTATTACACGATGTAAATAGCTTTTTTTTTAATATATGCACAGTTCGTTCGAGATGCCTCAATTAGCGTAAGTCTATTTGATTAATATTTTCTAAGCGAAACGTTTAATTTCACAGATCTGACGGAAGCCTCTTAAAAACCATAAAAACAAATGTAACGATAGTTTCGTAAGCGACGCTATTAATTGCAATTTATATATATTAAATGCCGCAGCTCGATAAATCATACGCCCAATGATATAATTATCAACCGTTTTCAATGAACCTGCGAGACGTCAAATAATTTATGAAACTATGCTAACCGCTTTTCGATCTCTTTTTTCCGCGCAACTAAAAAAAAGCATATATATACAATATGACCAGACCGTCGGCTATGTACGCTAGCAAAATGCGCTTGTCTAAATTGCAAAACACTGGCTTATATATATATATACACGTGTAATAATATCAAAATCGATCTGCGCTGCAGGAAAGTCGAACGCGATCTAATCTGTCAGCTCTCCCAACTATTAAGCTTCATACCGTCGTTCGCGACGTGAAAGTTGACACCTTAAACATTGTCTCTTCTAAAAACCTGCCGCGTATGAGAATAACAATCTCCGGTTACACAAGGGGAGGGAAGCGTGCGTATGATAAACGCGCGGAGCGTAAAAAAGAAATGGCCTACGATCGCTTCGGCGTAATAATGGGCGGCTAAGTATGCGCCCGGAGACGTGATTTTCGCACGATATTTCGCTTTTCCCGCGTTACAATCTGTATAATGTACGCCGCGACGTTCGATAATTTTCAGTTGTGCTCCCCCTCTTACTATGTCCATTAGATGAAAAAATGTACACGCGAGAAGGGTATTGGAATAACAACAGCAGCGAGATTATGTTATATGCATATATACGCGTCGGGTTGTTGCGCAAGACGCGCCGCGGTTAATTATTACAATTACAATGCCTCTCGCAGCCGAAGATTGGCGATTTCGTTCTTAATCTATCTCGGCAGCTCCTTTTTTCCCCGCAATGTGTGCATATTGCACCTTTGCTTCAGACAAAGTGGCTTTGATGTAGATTGCGCGGTCTGTCTCTGTCTGTGTGTGAATTTGTGTGCGGTGTGTGGGAGATGAGCCACGAGCGCGAGGAAATTAAATTTTTCCGAGAATGAGTTTTTGATTGGATCGATTATACATCGTAGACGCGCACAAGCCGCGGGAATGGAGAAGCGCCCAGGTGCGAGATTTAAACGGGAAAAAAACAAGAACGAAATTGTTGCCGATTCCTTTTTCTCGAGTGGAATTAGGGAATCGAATAAGAGCGATGGGTTTAAAGCTGTCGACGCTGGGAATTTGTAGATGAAAGCTTTGTGCGTGCGCGCGGCACCAGTTTTTGTATCGATGAAAAATTTTTGCAATTTACAATGTGCATGAGGCCGTTTATTAAAAAATAGTTGACCAAGGATCGACATTCTTGGAACTTGTCAATTGCCCAATGCATAATCGATGGTTTTATTAATAATGTAGGGTGGAATTTCCATTACAAAACTGATATAAATTTAATCGACTTATATTCTCAAATTGGATATATCTATATGTTTCAAAGTGCTGCAAGACAGTAAGCTGATAATTACTGCTATCCAATTTAATTCAATTTATATATGTATACTGTTTTAAGTGATGTAAACATTTTCCGATATTTCAATTGAATAAAGTAAGCTTTTGACATTAGAATGTGTAGATTATACCGTGTACATTTTACGTATTTATTGTATGTATAATACATAAAAATTCTGTGATTATAAAACAAAGCTTTTATATTAATGAATTGTATTATACTCATCAACTATTCCGAATGAAACTTTATAACAATTTAGCGTTACAAACTATTTTCACGGTAATATCCTGAAGACACAGCACTGAAGCGTATTAGTTATTATAATGTACAGTATAATGTATGTATCCGCAGATCTCTCCACATATCTCTAATTGCAATCACTTTTCAAGCATTACTTTACCCTAAACAATGAGCGTATGTCGAAAAGGCACTTCCACCGTGTCTAAACGCCAATTTTCTGATTCGAAAACGACTAGCGCACAGTTCAAGCACACACTGCACAAACCAGTTCCTTTCCCCGATCTATATTTCGCATGCAAGCGCCAAAAACTTGAGCCGAAGAGGCCGGAATACATATTCGAGCGGTATATATAAGTGAGATTGAAAAAGCGATCAGAGAGAGAGAGAGGAAGACAGACAGCGGCGCACAGTTTATAATATGCACGAGAGCTCGCGTGCCGCGGCGGTAATTGTCAGATTCGCTTCAAACTTGGCTTTTCACCTATATATATATATATATATACATATTGGGAACGATGCATCTCTCGTGTGGCGCATATACATTGTAAACTCATCCTTCGCTCGAGCCTCGGAACGGTTATATTGCGAGGCACATGCTCAATATTCACGTAACACCGTACACGTGTAGCCGCCTTACCCGCGCGTGCGGCTTGAAGAGGAACCTGCTTTTTTTTTATCTTTTTTATCGTTTTAATTTAGCTGTATTTTTTATTATGCTGTCTGGTTTGTTGACTACCTTTTGCGCTAATTGTGTGCTCGCGTTTGCATTTAATTTTTACGGTATAGTTTTTGATTTTCTGTGAATTCACAAGTGTTACAGAATAAAAATTATATAAAATATTGTACTAAAAATAATTGGAGATTCATTTTTGCACGTTTGTTGATTTTTGAAAATCTAGTTTAATATTGGATAAAAGGGGAAATAAACGTAAAATTAATTGTTTGACTTACGTGAGAAGCGAGATATAGAAAGTTTACGTTTTCACACTCACCTGTAAAATAAAAAAAAATAGTGGATTATTAGTACTGAAGTTGTTATGAATTTTTGATGATTATATATTCAAGTTTTTGTATGGGCTCTAAGTTCCTTACAGTGAAATAACACTTTAAACGGTATAATCGCAAAGGTGAAAGCACTTTTGACTTTACTTGCTTTTGCATTGGACAATTCAGAAAATAAATATGAGATCTTGTTATTTCGAGTGGAATAAATACCGTCGTTTCTAGCGCCTTTTGGATTTTCAGATTTATATTATTATTCAGAAATAATAAATAGTAATGTAATTTTTTAATTCAGTGAATCTCGTAAAAGAAACTTATTAAATTAAATCATGTATTTACATTTAATTTTGCCAAAGTCGGTGGTCCAGCATATTTAATATTTAAAAAATAATTTTTTTCTAATTTTTTATACAACGATATAACGTTGCAGCCATTTAAAATTAAATGTTTACATTAAAATGCGAACATGAAACATAAAAAGTCGCATCAATTTTATTCATCGTAATCATGGAAAATATTAACGATTTAATAAAAAATAATAATTCCGATTAAAAATCAACCTTGCAGCACGCAAGCGAGTATGCATATAAAATACAGCTATTCACGAAACTACACGCATTATTCTGTAACAGCCAATCGCTACAGAATGCAGCATCATTTCGGTGCTTACGCAACGTCTTCCCGTACTTTACAGCCTCCGTCAACGAGTGATCTACATCCCTTCTCGAATTCCTGAACAAAAAAAAAAAATCTGCCATCGAACGTTCCAAACTACCATAGCCAATCGCAAGCGTCTCGGCGACCAAGAGAGCGCCCCGCGAACGCACCGCTACAATTCCCATGGCAGTTTTCCCATTATCGCTACATCACGTTGCGTAAGCTTTTTATATATATCCTCTCGGCGAGGCGTAAAAACACTGCAGGAGCTGGGCAGGAAACGGCGCAAAGTGCGTTGAAATGCTCCGCGCGCGTCAAGAGCTTATATTTCATTATTAGAATAATAAATATTGTATCTTTACGCGCGGATGGGGTTGTAGAGCCGTCAGAACGATTCGACGTTTTGGATAGAGTCGATTATGTATAGGATTTGCGTGTTGTGTGTGTGTGTGTGTGTGTGCGTGCGTGTGTTTTATACTCTCAGCTGCGCGAGCTGGCAATTTCACGTTTTATTGAGTTTCATGCGTAATGCGGCATTATGCTAATTTCTACAGAGCGTGCATTACCCGTGCTAAATCGCGAGCGGCTGATGTAACTGTAGGCGATACATTTTCAAAATGGCAGGGATTTTTTTTTTCCACTGGACGATCGTTTTGCAATTACAATGTGGAACGGCGTGGAATGCTGGGAAATGTGCGAGAAATTGATGTTTGTTAATGCATTTAATTTGTCGGTTTCATATGCGCTCGGGCTGTTCTATTTATGTGAATTTGCGCTAATTATTACGATCTGTATTATGCATATTAAATTAACCTTTTTAAATATGGCGATATATTAATTAAATTATTTTAGTATGGCCGTCAAGTTTGATATGATTCGATTGCTATAAATATAGGGCTAATTCGTAATTTGTATGCTGATCAAAGCCGTTACATCCTAACATTTTATTAATTTTTGACTACACAGTGCATCGGACTCGATGATACATTACGCAACGCGGATTATCTTACTAAAATGTTATTTTTAAATTCACAGCGTTATTATAAAAAGGAAAAATACACCGCAATGAATTTAATTGTATGGGTATATATATGTATATCCAGATTATTTAATGAAATTGGATAATCGAACGCAATGAAAGCAACTCTAATTCCCTCGATTTTCTTTATACATACTTACACAGGGAATATCTCATTTTTTTAAAAAGAAAGCAGCTATCCGCATTATTTTTTCCGGACAGTCTGTAATAACCGCAATTGAGGAAGTAATTTATATAGAAATACATTCGTAGAATAAATTTCCACCAATTTTGTCTTTTATGACGGACAATTTTTTCCTTATAACTTTCGAATGTGAACAATATTCTACAGTCTACTTAGGCCAAAAATTATATCAGAGGTTGTATTTAAATTCCTTTTTTTGCCTTCAACTTGGACGTCCCAATTCATATACATAAAGAATTCGCCTAGGCCATTCGAGCCGCATAAAAATGAATAAATTGAGGTTTTGTGTAACTTTTAGATCGCTGGGGAATCTGCATAAACGCCGCATGAAGTGTATTTTCATTGTTTATCATGTAACGCGCTGTGCAGTGTTTGTACAAGAATTTATGGATAGAGCAGGCATCGCTTGAATATTTATACTTTTTTTAGAATTTATGTAAGCAGAAAATTCGAAATAGAAATACATTTTAGCCGCTGCCTCGTATATGGAGAGCTTATATAGCTATAATGACATATAGAACACGTGTATTATTACGATCGGCAAAAAAGGTTTTTCAGAAAACGTAAAATCGTAAACTCTTTTTCCTATGTCATCGTGGAAAAACGCGTAATTACAGATTTGCGCAAACCCACGGCAAACCAAATAACGCTAAAAGTCGTTATTATGAAACCCCTATACTACTAGTTATCAACAATTTTCAATCTATATACCGTTTAAGAAAACATTCCAGAAAGAAGACTTTGAAAAACGAAGAAAAACGATTTAAGTAAAGCATATCGCGTACATAGGAGAATTAGAAAAATTCCAAAGCAGCTCAAAGGTCGAGTCAAGCTCGCGCCGGCAGCTGAAAAAAAAAAAAAAATGACAGGAAAATAATTGTACAAAGCAGAAGACTGCAGCAACGCGCACCTTGTCATGGAAAACTGTACTTCCGCGCGTGCAACTGTAAATCGCGGCTCGCGTGATTTTTCAAAGTCTCACTCGCGGGCGAGAAACTTTTGTACATACATATAAGTACACACATAGAGAAACGCTTTTAGCCACACAGACATGCAGAGAGAAAGAGAGAGAGAGAGAGAGAGAGAGAGAGAGAGAGAGAGAAAGAGCTGTTCCGCACGCCCATATGTCTTTCTATCAATCACGCACAATTACGCGCGCGCTCTATCAAAGTCGCTGCAGGGGCAGGGGCAGGGGCAGGGGG
>UELU01137936.1:0-16664 GCA_900490025.1 Megastigmus dorsalis | reverse complement strand
GGGGGGGGGGAGGGGATAAGATCGCGCGCGCTCAAGCTCTCGTTTATCTTTTTTCTTTTGTTTCTGGAAAGAGGAGAGAGAGAGAGAGGGAGGACGAGGAACGGAATCTCTAACGATCCGTGAAGCGTTTTGCGGCGCAATCGCGAAAGACTGCAGCCGGGGATCGCGCGATGGAGACAAATGATCGCGATGGGCGACCCTGTAGCTTTTGTTATATGTATTTCTATCGGAATTCTCATCTGGCGTTAAGAGAAACGAATTATACTCGCTTCGATTATGAATTATTGGGCTTTCTATAAATAATTGTTAAACCACTGTACCCTTATACGAAGAGATTTAAAGCTACGACGAAAGAAGCTGAGCTACGAGTAGAAAGGAAAAACAAACCACTCGACGAATGCACGCGGACGCAAGATATCGATAAATCCTCATTACCGCGAAAGAGAGAGATAAACAATAAGGAAATCGAAAGGCATCGGTCGAGGGGAAACGAGATCCGCTGTGGCGAGCGACAGAAAGAAACTGAAATCGCAACCCATAAAATTCGAGTGCTACTTGAAAAAGAAAAAAACAACATCTGCAGCCGAACCTATACCTGTACATATATATCTACATCTCGAACCCTGTTACACAGCCTAAAGTGTATATATACAACCAGAGAGAAAGAGAGAGATAAAAGGTAGCGGGGCGAGATAATGACCGGTGCAATAAAGAGTCCGCTGCAGCAGCAGCAGCAGCAGCAGCAGAACAGCTCCGCGGGCTTCACACAGGCGGCTTGAATTATATTTCCTCGGAGCCAAAGCCGAGCACCCGAGATAAGTAGGTCGATCATTTTCGTTCACATCGATCGATATTATGCAGTCGCGGCGAAAAGCTGAACTCCCCCATAAGGGCTTATTCCGATGTGGTTGTTGTCTGTGTGCCGGTTATACGTAAGACGATTATATATGTGCGTGTGTGTGTGTGTGTGTATAGACAAGCGGACCGATGGTTGCGGACTTGTTTTCTGTGGCAGCTGCTGATCGATTTTTCGACTGTTCGATATATGAGAAACCGATCTGATCTGGCTATGGAGAACGATTTTATGGCTTATGGTCTAATACGTAATCCCTTATGCTCGAAGCCAGCAGAAATGTTTTTGATTACATTGTTAATGCTGCCGAGGTTACGGTAAGGCTCATTGGAAGCAAACATTCAATCCTCTAATCTATCAAATCTACAACAATGCGAAATTATTCTTTTCTACAAGATTAAGAAAAATAATAATCTTCTAATCGAATGAAATTGTGTATCTCTTCGGCAACATCATCTCGCAAAGGAATGGTTTTGCAAAAGTTCTCGTATCGACATCGCTTCATTACCCACGGACTTGGATTCCACACGTGTACAACACGCCCGGAACCAAGCGCTCAACAGTCAACCCACATCTCTCGATGTACAACAAACGTCTACACGCATACAGACTCGTGCACACAGAGACTCGAGCGCGCGGTCGAACAAAAAAAAAAAGGATCTCGCTCGCGCGACAGGAGCCGATCGGTGAAAGAGCTCCGCTTCGCTCTCTACACTATTCCACACACACACACACACACATATATATATATATAGAAGCGGCGCGAGTCGTGGTCCGGAATAGGCGCAGCCCTGTCGCGACACCCATACATCGCCGAGCCGGCTATGACGTAACGGCGCACACACACACGCGTCGACTTCCTGGATACGCCCGCGTGCTCGGCCACGAGATTATTGTTCGCTCCCCGAACGAAAAGAAAATTCGTCCTGGGAGATGGAAGTGGATTGTCGATCCGGTTTCGTATAAGGAGCTCCAGCGGCCTGGAGACTTAACGTCCCTTGTGACTGAGCGAGCTATATACTCGATGAGCGTTTGTAAAGTGTATAGGGAGTAATCGATGAGAGGGTATAGGCTACGGGAGTATAATGCAGCGCTGCTTCGGACCGAGGCTTAATTAATATTGAGCTGCAAGTTCGGCTGAGCGATAATGTGCGTGGCCGTTTGGCAGTTTTGGCCGTAGGAATAAATTCGATAAATCTGCCGTATGAAATTTGGACGTCGATCTATTTATGACTATTAAGTGCTAAGCGACAAAGTATATAATACCGTGTCTAACATATATGACGTTTATAAAGAATATCATAATTTCGTCTAAATTGTGTGTTGTATAACGTGCAAAACTTACGTGACACCTTAATAACTGTCCAGTCTTTCACGACACTACAAAAGACGATCAGTCCCAAAATTAAGACGCCGCTAAAAAGAAGCGTTTCAACAATCGACCCATTCCCGCCAAAGGTACGCATACAAAGCGAAAATCCTGCAGCACCGAAATTTCGCAACCGCTAATAGCACACGGCAACGCATCGAGTTGAGTGAACCAAAAAAAGTCCCGCATACAATCTGTATATCCATGAGCACCCATCCATCACTCTAAACACACCGACTTGAAAAATATCGTCCGACCAATAAAAGTCAATCCTCTTACAAGTGTGTGTGTGTGTGTGCGATTTCGATTCGCGCCGCGAGAGACTTTCACGCGGAAATTAGGCGTGCTTCCTTCGGGGGGTCGAGTATCTCTCTCTCTCTCTCTCTCTCTGGCTCCGTCGTTGCGTTCGAGACTCGCGAGCCGCTTGCATATATAGGCTTTAATGATCGCCGAGCGCCTGTGCGGGCGTTGATGAAATCTTCGGCTGGTGCAGTGTATACAGGCACCTATACATAGTGGCACCTCTTGCGTATGTTATAGGCAGCTGCCACGCGTGCCCGGTGCAGTGTATGTGATGTGTGTGTCTGATCGACTGAGAGTTTGCGAAAGGATCTTATTTGGGTACGTGTGAATTTGCGTCTGTTATACGGACTAGAGTAATAGGCATTTTTGGAATTCGCATTCGGCAAGAACGATTTTATAACGCTCGGAGACAGTGGAATAGTTTCAGCTGACATTGTCAATATTGAGAAAATAAATCAAGGATGATGCAAGCATTTTTGACAAGTCGGAGAAAGTACGTGGGAACGAGCCTTAAGATACTTTTGAATTCTTTAGCGCACGTGCATTCAATTAATTTGCAGTAGCTCTCGTCCAATTTTTAACGCAAAAATAAAAGTCTATGAGTAGAATATTTAAGAAAGTAAAACAAAAAAATCATCAAGTATAATGTGACGAATGGCATAGAATCCAGGCGTACAATATTAAGAGAATCGATACCGCTGTCATTGACCTACTGAACCGAGGAAAAGAGTCTAGAGGAAAAACTAGGCTAGCCCAAACGCTCGCCTATTCCGCTAATCACCATAAAAATGATAACGCCCGACAAAAAAAGCCCCAAGTGCGGCAATATCCTTTTACGATCTTATACCCGCTAAACGAAAAGAAACGGTCAACGCCCAATCGAGCGTGCCACTCTAATTTCTCCATCGTCGCTGTCATCGGTTAAAACGTTATACAAACGATCCGGTAATTTCCGTTCTTTACCGAAACACTCGCACGACACATTCGTCTACATGTGTCGAGCGAGCGAGTGTTCGTTAAGCAAAGCGAACTCTTTGTTGTACAGGGAACAGTCGTGCTTAGAAATCGTAGACATTGTCGTGCGCGAATACAGCCGCTAGGGACTTCTTGCATTCGATTGTAACTATGCGTCGGATGTCAGAGAGAAAGAGAGAGAGAGAGAGAGAGAGAGAGGCAGAGAGCGATAATAATTTCTGTTAGAATTAGAACGCGGTTGGTGTACGCGCGGCGCGCGCGGCTACCCGTAACCGGGATGACGATTGAGAAAGAAAAAAAAAACTGTTATTTTCGCTTCACAAGGTGGGTTTTGTAATGGAAACAGAACTGTATATTTCCCCGCTAATAAGATTCTCTATTAGCCGTGTCTCGCGATATGCTTCGTAAAATCGGCGTAACGATGATTGTTGTTAGGAAATAATTTGAATAATGCGTGCTTTGCCTGTCTTTTTTTTTCTTTTTTCCCTCAACGATGGCAATTCGTCACTTCGACTGGATCATACAGACATACATTTTTAACATTCTTTTGAGTAACGAGTAAAGTTAGGTGATGCGATTAAATATATATGTCAGACTCTTTTGTAGTGTGAGTAATTGAATTATAGTAAAAGTAAAAGCAGCTATTTATTTCTGATAATGTTCAATTAGGTTACAATCGTGATGAGGATGAATGTTTAAACTCATCGGTCAGATTGCTTTCTTTAAACAAATATACAAGTAACGCTGGAGTGTAAAATAATAATACCTTGTTTGAATTATACCGCGAATAAAGCAGTTGAATAAATTATGGCTATGATCGATAAACATTTCAAGCGTCATATAAAGATATCCATCGCGCGCTATACACATTTTCCCGAGAGAAACAAAATTAACGCCTGTGTGTACGCAGGTTGTATCGCAATCCAAATGTACTTCAAAATTTATTGGCTGTGAAATTTGCGTATAAAAATCACTTGCATGAAAAAATGTTTTAAAGTGATATAATTGCAGTTTAATTGTATTCATTACGTGCGGTATAATGTATAATTAATGACAAATTTATGAGAAAGTAACATATTAAAGTGAAAGTATGTATGGATATTTTCATTAAATTACTTTTATTTATTGTTTTCTTTTTGTATTGACAAAATCTAAATGATTTTGAGATTCGAGAACATACGTTTACTCTTAACAATTGGATGTACCTTTCCTAATAATTTTAAATTGCTTATCACAAGGAATTATTGCTTTATTAATAAATTAATATACTATTTACTCATTTAGTCATTTAGCTAGAATTTTATGATGGGGATTTGAATTCGCCGTAAGCACAGTCAAACATTGATATTTACATGTATGTAAATACAGAAACGATTATTCATTCCCGAAAAGCAACCAATAACCCACACCCACACTTTACAAAATCCATGTCACAGTCTATAAAGCCATAAAAGTCGTAGATATCAAAGACACGAAAGGTGAAAAAAATCAGTGGAGATTCGACGCAAAGTGCGATAGCCGCTTAATAAAAAAGAGAAAAGAGCAGAGAAACTCGACGCGATTGTCTTCATGGAGGGGCGCAAAAAGTCTCTAATTGCTCGTTTGTGTATATGAGCAAAATACACGCATTGAGGAGATTTTCCCGCGCAACGTCCCGATATTCCGCTTCCCAACCGCTCCGACAATTGTCTTCCGCCATCTATACGCGTCTACACAAGTGCACTAGGTTTTCCTACGCGAAACTCTCTCGTGAGAGATAGAGAGAGAGAAAGAGAGAATGGAAGAAAAGAGGGAAAAAAATGACGACCGCGACTGAGAGAGAAGGCGCTCGCTTTCCATTCGCGGAATCGACGGAACGACTAATTATCGGCGATATCGAGACGCGCGAGTATCTCGTTGGACGTTTTTCACCTCTCTTCCTTTCGCGGTTTATACCGGCGGCGGGAGTCTACTTTCTGGAAAGCTATTTCTAGTGAAATTTTGCAAATTTTTCGTACTTCGCTGGGAATGCAGTCCCGATTTTCTTTGGCGTCGTTGATCGCGCTCGACCACTTTCGTTGATGAGAATTTTATTATTCACTCTTATGCAATTAATAATTATACATTTCATTGAAAAAATTTATAGCGATTCATTTATATATAGAATTTTGTCCGACGAGATATTTTAAATGATATACACTTAAGGAGGCAAAAAATTGATTTAACCGACACGTTAATGTCGGAGTTTTTCTGAAAAATGTGTTGGTGTGAAAGTTTTCAGAGCAGCTGCACGTGTCGCAAATGTGCAGCAAAAAAGTCTCTTTCAACACTTGATTACTATAACGAAAGCACATCGACGGCATTAACGATCCAAATTCAAAAAGTATTTTCATCAAAAAATACGTTGCATCAATGAAAATTAAAATGCACATAGCCTCCGTTCACTTAATTTTGAATATAAACTATCAGTGATAAAAATTATTTATTAAGCAACTCTGCCTCGTTAACCTCCCACAGAAAGAAAAAAAGAAACCAAGAGTACCACGAGTTTTTCGCAACTCTTTAATCTCATCTCAGGCATCAGTCACCCGCAAGAAAAAACGCGGACACTTCAATTACAAAAAAAATTCAGTCATCGGCTCAATATAAGTGCATCTCCCGGACCACTTTCGCTGCGCGCATCGCTCGGCGAGGAAGGGAAAAAAAGTCTCTCTCTCGCGTGCACGCATACCTCGTTCGTTTTTTTCTTTTTATCGCTCCACCATCTGGTCCACTCTCGCTATAATAAAAGATTGCTCGCGTTCGATCCGACACACACGCGATCTTTTTATATATACGTATATAGACAGCGGCATCAAATCGTGTAACGTCGTCGTTACGCTCGACGGAGCCACGTGCTCTCGGGTATATATACCGAGTGAAATTCATTGTGTGCGCTCCGTCGTACGTCTGTGCGGCTCGGATCGAAGAATGAAAGGAAGGAGGGGAAAAAAAGTGATCCGGTACACCTCTGGGATCGTTAACAACTTTCGGACTCGTGTTTTGTTTGGGTTAAAGGAGCTGAGGATCTGGAGTATATGTACCTATGTATATACAGACCTACTTTCCTCGCGCGTGTGTTGGTGTGTGCGTGGATGTACGATCGTAGGAGAGATTATTATTATTTCGTCGACTTACGCGTCCCCTTATCGATCCGATGTAAATTTCGATTTACGATCTTTGTGTAAACTGTTTTGTCATCGTGTGTCGATCTGTAAAATATCTTGCGGCGCGATTGTTTTCTCTCTCTCTCTCTCTCGAGCGTTCGTAAATTGAATGCGTGTGTCGACGAGGAAAAAAAGTAATTAGAGTTAAAGATCGTTAAATATTTTTACCGGTCTGACTGATAGAAAGCTGGGAAAGGTTTTGGTGTACTTTTTTTAAGCCGCTTTATTGCTGGATTGTCGATAATTGTTTCAATTTTGGTTACGAATTTTTCATTGAAAATAAAAAATATATTGAACGTACAAATTACAGATTGGCAAACGGTCTAGTGATGGGTTTATGAATTGTCAAATATTTTTCGTAAATTGAATGCCTGCATGACTTTCATTCTGAAGTCGAACCGAATATCACTTAGAAAGATGCCTTGCAATTATTCTCCGCACGTACTTCGATTGAATGTTTGATCCATTCTAAAAGTATGCTCGATTCAAGCGAACGTTATTAGAATACCGAACGTCAACATATTTACATGAAATTAAACGAAATTATTAAAGATGCGAAATTTCCAGCTTAACAAAGAAAAAGAAAGCTGCGCAATTTAGAACACAATATCTCACGTCGCGAACGTCCAAGACAAGCATTTTTCGTCTTACATGAGGCGCGCGCGGGTCTGAATAAAACACTCTCGCCAAAGAGACTTTTCGGTCGCTAATGAGATACATGGCGAGGCGTTTTCTCGGTGCGAGGGAGCTGCTGCTGCCGCTGCCGCCGCGGGAGAAAAGTTGCGCCAGCATAATTTAATGTGGGAAAGGGGTTACCGAATCGCGACCATTTTTCCTCGCCGACATATATTTACTCCAGCCACGCGTCCCCCCATGCAGTCACGAAGGCTCCCGCGCGACGTTTCTGCAGAGATCATTTTATTGTCGTGTATATACATATATATATATTGTATGTAGGGAGAAAAGAGAAAAGAGTTTACGTCGAACTGGGTTGATGTGCGCCAACCATCCTAAGATACGGCGCTAGTGGAATAACGAAATGGAGTAATTAAACGATCGAGGATGCGACAATTTCCCACGGCACTTCCTATGGATGCCATTGTCTGGAAAAAAAAAAAAGTAGAGAGAGAGAACTTCTGTACGATTTACGAAATACTCAAAGTGCTCCGCGTATAACTGCGCTTCTGCGAAAAATATTAATTTACTCTTTTTTTTTTCGTTATCGTACGGACTTTCGCTGGTATATCGTATTTAAACGAACTCGACTTTGCTCTGGCTAAAGCCGTATCCTTTCAAAACACCTCGATTCCAAAAATTTTTCGTCCTTTTACCCGCCGCTTATGCGCGCACATATACTCGTGTACGCGCGAGCTCCAGATGCATCAATATATAGATATACATCTCTCATAATGGCTAGACGGCGAGCGCAGTGCCGCGCGATTGCGATACATATCGTTCCCGCCGCCTTTTCTCACACACCCACACTCCCGCACACTCAGGCTCACACACACGTACACGTACAGAGAGAGAGAGAGAGAGAGAGAGAGAGAGAGAGAGAGAGAGAACAGCCGGCGCACGTTCACCGGCGCTGCAACCGAATGCACTTGCACTTTTTAAGAAAACCAGTTTCCATCGCAGCCGCCGCACAAACTCTTTCTCGCTTGTGTGTCTGTGTCTGTGTCTGTGTCTGTGTGTAGGCCGCGAGAAAGAGAGAACCGCACCCATAAAGCGCGCGAGAAAACGTGCATGGCAGCGCTTTGCTCTCTAACAGTGCGTGTGTGTGTAATGTAGGAAGCGGAGCGTATGCATGTTTATATATACGAGGAAACGGCGAGATGAGTCCGATCGTATTTACGTTTGTTCGAGTATTTTTGCGTGCATTATGCATTGGCGATGGATGCCAGGTCTGCTGCGCGGAGAGTAAAGATTGATTATGGGCGTTTTGAGGTCCCTGCGGACTTTCTAGATTTTCTCGGTGGTACAGTCCGTCGAGGATATGTGTGTGTGTGTGTGTGTGTGTAATATAGTATTGGGATTAAACGTTCTTGTATGATTTGTTGCTTATATGTGGCAACATGGTTTTATATAGATGAGTTTTAATTAGGCTACACTTTCACGGTTGATAGGATCGATAGCGAATGTTCCGATGTATATATGTATATTTTGATCAAGATCTGTATCGAATGAATTTCATGTTCAGGAGGTTTAATGGGTTGACGTGTATTATTTACATTTACTGGGATTTAGGTGAGAAAAATTTGGAAATTTCGAGAAAATAACGAAGTTTTTCAAATCGGCAATTAAAGTCTTTATATATAGCTGTGTCGGTATATATATATATGGATTTTAGAAATTTATCCGTGTAGAGTTCGTTGCACGTATAACGTTCGATTTCCACCAGTTCGTTACTTTATTAACGCTAATAAAGTGTATCATAGATTGGCGCGTGTTTTGCCTGTCTTGGATGTTATCTACTTAAAAAATTGCAATTGCATTTCTAGGTTCGAATTGTATATGCGACTGCTTAACTATAGGAACACGTTTTATAAATGTCTATCATTGTTCTCAATGAAACTGACTATTGGATATATTTTGTAATAATTAAAACAAAAAAACTCTATTTCACTTCGATTTAAATAAAAAAAAATCATCTTCAGGCAGTTCGTTATCAAGTTACTCGATAAAGAAAAAAATTGACCCATCGACCCATCCAAGCTAAACAAACGCAATCCTATATAAAATCAAATAATCGTCCAATCTCATCAGTCGTCCCTACCAACACAAAGCGAATCTGAATAAATCATCTACCATTGACATCCTCGCAAGTCCGCGCAAACTCCATAAATCATGACGCTCGTAGCAAATACAGAGAAAGAAAGGCGGAGAAAACTGGAAAATTAACGTTAATCTACAAATGCCGGAAGAAAGGGGGTAAGACGCGCGGGGGAGAGTAAAGAAGGCATGCGGCAGAGAGAAGTGCGGTGCGCGGCAAACGAACAAAGCCTCAATTACAACCGCGGCGCTTCTGCTTACGAGGGCCGCGCGCTCGCGGCTTATCTATATATATTATTACAAACTCGCGCGCAAAACCGATTGTGAGAACTAATTCGCTTGGAAGCGCTTGTCCGTATATATACTTATAATGTACCGACCAATTAGCGGTATACGCGATCGGTTTCAGTTCGTATACACGAGAGCGGCCTTTATTAATAACTTTCTATCCGCGGCGATCGAGGGGAAGCTGCAGCTGCTGAACTCGTAGAATAATTACAAAGCGCTGAGCAAACAAATTGCTATATACACGCGGCTTGAGCGAGTTGTTAATGACTGGCCTTTCTTTGGTGGAAAACAAGCCGCTTAGGAACGTGGGCTGCAGGTCCGTTCGTATTATACAAAGTTCAAACGGATGATTCTCCGGCTTTTCAGGTCGGATGAGTATATACTGTGTATTAATCGCGTTGTTTTGGGGCGGAACCGCCGTTTATCCGCGCGAATCGTGATTTTCATTCGGTTATCCTACAAAGTATAGCGGCTTTATTTAAACTACTCGAGTGTAATTGTGCAACGCGCCTAAAATCTGCAGCAGCTTTCTCCCGAGCGTTTAACATTTCTAAGCGCGGACGACATGATTACGGAATGATATAATGCGCGGGTTATAAAATCACGCCTGCGAATGATAATCGACTCGCGTCTCTTCGATCTACTCCGCGCAGCCGTAAGATCGAAGATTAAATGGCAAGAGAGAGAAAGACCACAATAACGAGTCGTTCAAACGTCGATTACATATTATATACCTAGTCCCGAGGGGACGCAAATCTTCCGAGCATGCCGCGAGAGATCTGCTGTCATCGCGTGCGCACTGCACACAAAGAAAATTAATTCCCTTATATACATGCGCGCACACAGACACGGAGAAGTGGTCGAACCACCTGTACATGGCAGGCGGCTCAACTATACATACAACCCAATTCCCTTTTAAAGCGCCGCAGTACTTATGTACACGTGAACTCGCGCGGGAGACCCACACCGTACGCTTACGTAACATCGGGCGAATAATAAAGAGAAATTGTATCATTTCTCCGCGGTGGCTTCGACTCTGCTACCAACCGAGAGAGCCTCCAGTTGCTGCGCGCACACACACACCTATATATATATATATATATATATATATGCCCATGTCGTCGCGGTCGCAATGAACTTTCACTCTGGTGCGCGCCTTTTTAATGGAGAGCCGGCCGCTGGCGCGCGCACGAGCCGGATTATTGGGTCAGCTGCGCGGCGGCGGCCAAACGAGAGGAGAGCAAAAGGAGAACCTTCCACGGAAATAGCGGCCCCGCGAGCGCGCCTTCCTTTGTCCGATGGACTCTGTGCGCGCGATCGCGACCGCGGGGGCATCATTTTTGCGGTCTCCAAGCGTCCGATACACAATGTCTCGCGCGATGTTATACGCGTTATATCGCTACGTGTGCGCGAGAAGTGCTTCCTCATTGGTTATCGTCGGGATATCGGTGGGATTTGTCTTTGATGCGGCACCGAAACGATGATGACTCGTTGCTGAGGTTTCGCTGGGGGGGAGCCTATGATACAGCGAGTGAGCGAACGTTAGGAGTTGGTGTACGTTATGAGGCTCTTTACGTTGGCGAGAAAAGACAATCGAATTGGCTTTTAATCGGCGCTGCTTCGTGTCTAGTCCTTTGGTTAATTGTGTAAGGAGCTGATTGTGGAGAGAGAAAGAGGTCTTTATTTAGGTGTAGGATATATTTGAGCTTGAGATCGCTTTCGTTTTCGGCGCTGCGGTTACACGATCGTTCCTGTGATTGAAATTCGTTTGGTTTTCTAATCACTGTTCAGTATTGGAAATGATTAGAAGAAGCTATTGAGTAAAATAAATTAATCCTTCCTGATGTTTATCATATTTGTTTGTACACATTTTTCACTGGTATCATATGCGATAAATACATAAAATCATATCTAGAGTAACTAATTTTGGTAACAGTATATAATATTTACTGTATATTTATTTGCTTGGAATTTCAGCAGATTATTACGTATCAAAGTCGATTAAAGAAAGGATGTAATTATTTTAATTAAAAACACCTAGTTAATAAGAGACTTTGATCTGTCAGTACGGAATTAATGGTTGAAAATAATAAATTACTCGAAACTTTCACTGAATATTATATAGATCTTTCAATTATGACACTTATCAAGTCGCAATGCGATAATAAGATATTTTGAATCGGTACATCCCAATCCGAAATGTCAGAGATATTTTTCAATGCAGACAGCCATTATTAAGATATATCAATTCAAATTGGTATCATGTAATTACGGTAGTGGAAAGGATCGCAACTAGAACCGACTAAAAAGAAGTGTCAAAAAGACCGAACAAAAGCGTCTCCTCGTTTCTTACACACCGTCTCACTTTCCATTACGCTCGAGTGAAATTCGTTCGTTCAATGAGACTTTCTGTCACTTTTTGTACCGCTCGATACCTCTCCTCCGCAGTTAACATACCGAACTCACCTCTAATATAACTAACGTCGACAAATCGAAAATGTCGATCCCAAATATAAATCGCGCGAGTTATACGAGCACCCAGTACCACAGTAGTCGTTCGTCCACCTCATCATCTTAATTGTAACGGAGATACTATAAACAAAACAAAATGCGATATGCATCCACACCTGATGACAAAGGAAGGAGCGAAGAAACACGACAATATATATCACAATTACGTACTGGCTAAAGCCACTCCGTGTCGGGCATCCAAGCTGTAAAGATGTGCATAAACAAAACAGGAATCTCAAACTTATTTATCATCTTTATCTTATTGCGTGTGTACGTGAGTGTGTTCAATCACGTTTGATCGGGCTTTCCCACAACTGCAAACCTAACTCGCGCAATAAACTTTAGCTCGAGAAAAATCTCCCCTGTGCAGCTCTATAACACATATCTCACCCATGTAATTATAAAAAGTACGTCGCACTCGCTCATAAACCCTCCTCCGTTTTGTTTTTTTTTTTCGCAGCTAACGATGTCGCTCAGCAGGAGCGGGAGGGGCAGGAGCAGTTTGGTCCCGCTGCTACTGGTACTTGCGGGTGCGGCATACCCGGCGGTCGTACTACCCAGGCCGCCATCCTCGCCGAACTACATTCCGCAGGAGTATTCGGGAGCGGCCGGTGCTGCCCCCGGCCTCGACTCCTCCAAGAGCTACAGCGAGAAAGCTCTCTACCAGAGCACCAACGTCGAGAAACCCGATACTCAGGATTACAGGTATTAGAGCGCCTCGCGCACTTTTAACGCTGGATATATTAAGCCTTTTTTCGTGCGAGTCGACTTTGCTGTGCTGTACTGTGCTGTGTGTGTGTGTGTGTGTGTGTGTATCGGGTGTCCCGATGTGTATCGGTTTCCCCTCCCGAAGCCTGGCCGAATGATATATTTATATATGCGCCCACACACTTTAACGCGCGGGAAACCTATGGAGGACTATACATACTATGGATGTGTTACGTAAAAGGGATCTAATGGCGGGTTTGCTCGTTGGGTGGCGCAATAAATATCACTTGTCGGGGGAGTTGGACGCGGTTGAGCCTTCATTTTCGAATGATGTAGCCAGGTGATTTACCGATTTTACGAGCTCTCAGACTTTATGGGATGATGCTGGAGGAGCTGGATTTTTGCATAGTCGTAGAATTTGAGCTGGTTTTCGTATCGAGGGTGTGCGGGCATTTTCTAATGTTTCCTAAGTGGACGATGAACAAAGAGTAGAGAGACAAAGTAGATGCTGATAACGAGAGCCTGTCATTTCGCAATTTAACGGTTAAAGGTCTTTGCTGCGAGACCAATGAAGAAATAGATTTCGTTGTCTAAGTTGTATTTCTGGGATAATTGTAGAAATTATTCAGCAGACTGTCTCGTGAGAGATGCATTCGGCAAAAACTATTGTTAGATAAAAGCACATTTGCTAGACGAAATTCCTGATAGCGAATGTGAATTATTGATTATTTCATCTGTATGCCGAATGGGAATCGATTTGTTCTAAATAAAGCTCCGATTGTAAATTAGTAAAAAAGTCTGATAGATTTAAATTTAGCTCAGTTTAATATGCTAGCTACGTTTTGTTCAAATTCAAACTCTATTATCCATTGAAAATGACCTTTACATGGTGAAAACATTAGAAGCTAAATAAACGGTACTTTTTACGAATCAATTTTCATAACGACTTTTACTTAATTAATGCAAATTCTCAGAATAAAGAATACAACGAAATTTCTCAATCCCTATTGGAATTAGTTCAATTTAAGAAGCCTCCTCAATATCAAACATTCTGCCAAACAGATTCGTCGAGATCGAGGTACGAGACGCCGAGAACGTCGATTCTCTAGATCTGCATGGCCTGGTCCAAGCAGTCTTAGACAACCAACACCGTCATAACCAGAGACCAATCCTGAGCCATCAGCAGCTCGATTTGCCCATCGACGAGGATCCGGAAAACTTCGATCAACAGCCACACCAGCAACACAATTTGACCTATCCACATCCGGAGGTGATACCGCACTCGATCCTCGGTGTTCGCGATGTCGGACTCGGTCCGGCTCAACGACTCTTCGAGCCGACCTCTCTGGATGGCGCTGGCAGGCCGCAACACTACCTGTTGCATCCTTCCCAAGCGACCAAAAACTTGGGCGACGAGAAGCTTTACTACTTGAAGAGTAGCAGGCCGAAGGTCTACGTGAATTTCCGTGGCAGGACTGGGAATTTCAGACAGGATACCGGAGACTCCAGGGTCACCATGAGGTTCGAGCCGGCTGCCTATCTCAGAGCTACTCAGCCTTATCGCATGGTAAGTAAAGCCAATGAAAAGTCCTGCAACTGCTTTCTTTTTATGTATTGGTATTAATTATTTTTGGCTTGAGCTTCCTAATCGATAGCCTCGTAGTTACCGATAAAATATTCATTCGTTCGTTCTTAGTTATTATGAAAGTAACTTTCCACGTAAGAAATTTCAGTGCTCTTAGTTTCTTTGAATATTTAATAAGTTAACTCAAGTTAGAGTAATTTTAGACATCGCAATAAATTGAGCTCATAAATGATCCCTACTAATGACCCTTAGTCCAACTCATACGATCCGAAATTTTGTTCATTACAATTGCTCTGGCTCGCCTATCGAACTCTACAGTTTGTCCCGCAGGAAAAGAAGACGAAATCGCCGAAATCGCCGCCGAAGAAGTACGACCCCCGCATCCACGGCTCGACGAGCGAGAGCACGAGCAGCCGATCCATCGACTCGAGAACCTCGTCCGCGACGACGACCTCGACGACGACGGAGAACACAATGGTGACGTCGAGCGAACTGCCGAAACAGATACCCGCACCACCGAGCAAGATACCCTCGCGTTCGCCGATAGCCCACACGACGCCCGTCCAGAGGTACACCGCCCGCAGGACCGATATCCTGCCTGGTTATGCCTTCGCCGAGACCTAATAGGATTCAGCTGTGGAATCGCGAACTGTGAGAGAATACGAGGTTGAACCACCATTGCGCCGACCTCTTTCTTATTCGTGCGGATAGTAATTGTTGGTATTGACAAAATTCGAATTGCGCTGCTGATGTTCTGTATGAAAATTCAGTATCGGCTAATGTGTTAGTTCCATTAGAATGATTACTGTTCGTATAAATAGCGATGTTCCGACAAGCATTAAGATTCGAATTATGATAGAGTTACTTCGTCAGAGTTAGTGGGGCTCGTCCTACGTATATAAAGTGAAAATGAATTTTTAAATATGCACGTTGATTCACTTGTAAGAGTTACGCTTCCTTATTCCGAATACTATTCGGTACACAAAAGAATGAGCTGATTTAAATTTCATGTGAATTAGACTGGAAAGTCAGGTCATTGAAGAAATTAATCCATGAAATGCAGTACTTGAATTCAGAAGCCGTTTTGAGGGCGTACTTTATGTTTACGTTGAATTTTTATAACGCTGTATTATGCAGTGTATAAAATGTTAAGTTCGAGAATGAGTTGAGTACAATATTGGTAGTTTAAAGAAGTTATTGTATAATTTCTTGAAAATAAGTTGAAATTCTACAAGCTGTTACGCGAAGCTGTGAAATTTCTGTTATTAAAGTTATGTTAAGTAAAGTTAAGAGAGAGAAATTTAATTTTACATACTCATGCGGAAGTGTTAAAGGTTTTATATATACTGTCCAAATCTGTTTGAATCTCGAGGTTGATAAAATAAAAAAGTTGCACATAAAAATTCATTTGTACTGTCTAAATAATATAAAATAGTGTTTTCACTTTTTTAAAGCAGAAGAAACAATTTTAATGACCAAAAGAACATAAAAGTAGTCCTTTTAAAATACAGTCTTTAAATAACAGATACTTATAATAATTACTACTTTGTTTTTATATCTAGATAATTTATATCTGTTTCCTGTACAGGATTTATATTATAAAGACAAAAAGATATGTCAAATTTTAAATTTATTAAGATTATAAAAATTGTAAAAAAATATAAATCATTATAATGTAAATGAAATTTTTAACAGCTTTCAATTTAATAGAGCATAACAGCTATATTTTTAAGTGTATAATAGATAACTCTATTTCGTTTAATACGGTGCTTTAGTGTACAAAAATGAATTTTCAAAATGTCTCTCCGATCTATAAGTACTGTCAATTTCTCATTAATTTTTATTTTTATGTAACATTTAATTAAGTGAGCATAAAGAAGAAAATGCGAAAAAACATTCATTCACTTTAATAAAATATTAATAATGTGCGGTTTCTTGTTACGATGAAAAACTATAGTTATATTCAAATTCACATATGTGTACTTATAAGCAGATTCAAAAAGTAAATTGATTGATGGCAATTATGCAAAATAGTAATTTACACTTACGCAAAGAAAGAAATGTATTTGTCTAAAAATACTATTGTCAATTTGTTATTTCTTATATATTTTATTA